>JALIZH010012639.1:0-295869 GCA_030522465.1 Rhipicephalus appendiculatus | reverse complement strand
CTACTTCGTGAGTCATTCAGCCTGAGTACATACCATCACCGTCTTCTACATTGACTCGCATGTTGTGGACACATTTTAATGAAGCGCCGGTGGGAGGAACAATCGCGAGTTTGCACAGGCGGTGGCGCCCCTCTCTTGTACAGCGTGTGTGTCAGCCGCATGTTTCCCAAGCGTTTTAGGGGCGAAGCTTCTTAGGCTGTGGGTCTGTCCCTCCTCTGTAGTTGTTGTAGTAGTTGTAGTTGTAGTTATTAGGTAGGTAGGTAGGTAGGTAGATAGCCACGTATAGTGGGAATGTAACCACTCCACGTGATAAAAGTGACGATGACGCAGTATAGTGAAATGTACTCACTACATGTGATAACGATGGTATAAGCGCGTTCCAGTATAGTGGAATGTACCCACTACACGTGATAACGATAAAGTATAAGCGCGTTCCAGTGTAGTGGAATGTACCACTACACGTGATAACGATGACGATGACATGGTGACCATGAAGTATAAGCGCGTTCCAGACCACACATTGTCTTTCTGCCATGGATGAAAACGATCGAGCTTCGCCCACTCATCATCATTCGCTTCGTGGATATGGCGTGAATTTTTTTAGTGATTCTGTTTTTATATTATTGCGATCACTTAATGATTATTCCCGCTAATTATATTATTTTATACCTTGTTCGTTTATTTCAGCCAGGTTTTGAGCATCGCTTGCCTTGTTTTTAGGCTTTTATTGACGATTTTGAGCGGGGTCACGCCAGATAAGATCTACGGATAGACAAGCCAGGCCCCTCAAAGTGCTAGCCACGCCAAATGCCGCGTTTAGACGATGACGTATCGTTTCTTTCGCTATGGGTGGTGCTGTTACAGAAGCACGTGATATCGATATTGAAACAGCTGTGGTACTGTCGAAAACATTATCGGCTCCAGTTCTGCGAAAAGCCGAATATCAAAAAGGTAACTAGGTAATTTTACAAACAGATGAGCTACATGAAGAAATGGAGGCATAAAAATTGGCCGCGTATCTGCGTACTTCGCTGCAAATGTCGTCAGAAAGACCATAGACTTCTGCCGGCCGTACTATTATGTTTTGCCTTGCCTCAGACAGCGCCTCCTCTACGTTGAATCGGCCGCATCTGGCTGGCATTGATAATATAGAGGAGGGGCTGCGTGAGATATGGACGCCATCTGGCAGTAGCATCGGGAAACACGAGCTTGTGCAGAACCCAGGGCCTCTGCCAGGCTCTTTCGTGCATGGCGTCGCATTTTCAGCGCAGACTAAGATAGACTAGGGTCTTTAAAATTACGTATCTATGTATTTTCTAATAAAGAAACACACCATCTAATACTTACGTATTGATGTTGCGCCTCAGTAATGCGTAACATTTGCTTTTGATCGACAATGTTCACAAGTATGAACGCAGCCGCTTGTGCAAGATGAATGGGCGTTCAGAAAGTGGTTAAACTTTGGCCGGGTGGCTGAATCGAGGACAGACAGACAGACAGACAGACAGACAGACCGAAATTTCTGTGATGAAGTATCCCTAGAAAGACTATCGTCTTTAAAAAACAAGGTGCTTATAAAATATGGTATATGAAAAAAAAAACAAGGTGAATTTCAAGTTATCACTAGGCTTGGCTGTTTGCAGACTAAGAAACAGTGAGAGGACTTCATTTATAGGATAGGCGACTTACGGGGTGTCTAAGTACATGACTTATATAAAACTTTTCCGCGTAAAACAGAGGTTTCCGTAAAGCTCGTCACCTATGTATTGGGCTACAATGAAATCGCGAGGTGATCAATATAAAATCGTTCAGTGTAACTCTTTCACTCTAAAAAGGCGCTTCATTCATAATTAGTCCATGAAACGTTCCTACATTGTTATCATGTATACCCTGATTCTCCCTAGCCGGATGCTTTTTCTTGGGGACATTTCATTCCGGCCGGCGAAAGCGCAACATATCGGAATCCCTGTGTTTTTGTGTCATGTTCTCCCAACGGACAAACAGTTTCAGTCTGCGGGGTGAGTAGCATTTGCGCCTTTTTTTCGGTGCTGCATGCTCACTACATCTTAACGCTGATGTTTTCTTGCGGGGCTATATCTTCCGAAAATAGTGGAATAGAAATCAGTGTTGTTCACGCACTTTTGATAGAAAATACTAGCCCGGAGTTCCCGAGGCACACTGATGATTAGAGACCGGTTTTAGCCAAATGCCTATTTTTGTTCCTTGCGTTCCTATCGCGCCACTTTGATACATGAGCATGAATTAGGGGTTAAGGAGGGCTTTTATAGTGTTTTTATAGTGCCTATTATGCCTATTTTGGGGGTTTGTGCCTAAACGTCTATAAGTTCCCATAAATGCCTATTTTCAAAATTGGTGCCTATATGAACGCTAGTTAACGTCAAATTTTGCTTCCGAGTACAGTTTGAGACCGTAATTAATGTTACCGGGCAAAATTGACGTTTCGGAACTCTATGGGGTGCAACAACCTAGTTCCCTAGTTCAACAAACATCCGGGAAGCAACCAGCAGCAGTGAAATGGGACGCGCCGGCCACCTTACCCACCGCACTGACATGGCGCCACCGGTTGGAGAAGGGGAGAGGAAAAGATGCTATTTCAGCAACCCTAAATGGGGAGAATATATAGGCTCCCAAAGCATCGCTCAGTGGCGCTGCGACTCTTGACGAGCAGCACAATCTCTGGCGGAAAAATAGAAAATGGGGGTAAGCGCCGCGCGCACCCTTCTGTCCGCCGCGCTGCCGCTCGCTTCTGTGCGCGTGCAGAGCTCTCGTGCAGCGCTTCGCTATGTACCGCTTGAAAAAGAATCTCCCCACTGGACGGAGCGCTTCGAAAAGCGAACGTAATCAAAGGAAGAAGTTCGTTAATCACGGTTATCGATGTTCCACGTTCTCGACTGAAAAACATATGATTGTTGTTTACATGTGCATGCTGGCAGTGGCAAACGCGTACTGTAGTGAACGAACTTTCGCGGCGTGCAAAAAAAGAAGAACCAAGAAAGACTACACGGCCGTGGCATAAAAAGCCTGATAAGGTTCGAGTCATGCCCTCCGTACCGTTGGGCATCACCCCTTTGACTTAGCCACAAGGCAGCTAGCTTAGCTTAGCTTTAACTGTTGCGAAGCAAGTAGAACTGCTCGCCTCGTGTGCCTATCTGTCTTTTTTTTCGCTTCTCGCTTCGTGCTTGCCCTCTCTTTTTATGAGAATATCGACTTTACAGGTGTATAAGACTTGCTGCGCGAACGCGGATCAGCGTAGTGTCGGAATTTCAGGCGCGATGTGGTCTCGGGTGACGAGCTCACGCAAAGCGCACCCGTAAACGCACGCTCGAAGCAATGTACGAGTGCCCGGTGCGCGTGAAAGAAAACACACAATCTCCGAAGATGACAATAACAATTACTGAATTAAGTGCCAGTTAGATTCAGCGGCAAATATATACCACCCTAAAAAAGCGACAAAAACAAACAAACCAGCAAAACGATTTCAGGTTGAGCTGAAAATGCACAGGCGTTCGTTCCAGCGCGATGATGCAGCCTTGTGCGGAGCTCAGTTGAACGCAACCAACACCGCAACGCGCTAACCGCGGTATGAAGTATGCGAGTGTGAACATCCAAAACGAACGCTAGGTCTCACAAACACAAGGAATCAAAACACAAAGTTGCTGAAAGCATACAACCGTAATTGGATGTAAAAATGCGAGACGGCGAGCAATCCGCTACAGTCGTTGCATGCACGCGCCGCGTTACGTTCTGATTCGGTGAAGTCGAAACAAACGATTTCAGCGAAGAAGTGGGTCAGCGAAAACGGAAGGCGAGACAGAGCTAGAACATTATTCCTTTAACTGCGGTGACCCACGCTTGTGTACTTTCTCTCTCGTACGACTTGTCCGGGAACTGAGTAGTTTTACAGGCGGATCGCGTACCTTGGTACTGTCTGCACTGCTGTGGCACAGTAATACTTCGGACCTCGCTAACTTTCGTGGGGTCGCTTCTACCATCCACGGAAACGCAGCTTCGCAAAGCAAGCCTCGGTTCAGCGTGCCAAGCTCACGGCGCAACGTCTAAGCTCCCCGCACCGACCGAAGAACGCGTGCGCACGGGTGCCGCCGCTGTCGGCTGTCGGTGAAACAGGCGCGCCCTCCGCCGCGCTTATTCCCCGGTTTCACCCAGCGCTTCTCTCCAGAGCCGCAGCGCGGCGCTCTCGTCGCTCCGCAAACTTGAGCACGGTTCCCTATGGGGAGAAAAAAACAAAGGCGGGAAGAGGAGAGGGGAAGAGGAGAGGTGGCGTCCGTGGCCGAGGAAGTGGCAGGCGGCTTTTACCGCCGGTTTTCCAGTCCAGTGTTCCCATGGAATTGAAGCACATCCTTGAAGACTTGGGCGTGGAGGCAGGAAAGAGGAGGTGCCTGTGCGCGGCAGCGGGAATATGGAGAGCGAATGTGAAACCATACTGGGTGCCGTTAAGGGGAAAGTAGAAAGTAGGTAAAAAAATCATATGTGCACATGGCTTTTTGTTTCGTTTGTAATTTACTTCTTAAAGGGCGCTTCACCAGGTCACATATGAGGAAATTTTAGTCAGATACTAGAAGTGTTTGTGTGCCCAGTTAGAAGAGCTTTTGTACCACAAGAACTTCTTAATTGGTTCATTACGAGCCGCGAAAGCATGATGCCGGTAAGTGGGCTTGAAACCTTTGCCACTCCCAAGCCAAATTCCTTCCCTGCCCTCTTCGGTATCAGAGAAATTCGGAGCCGGAAGATGACATGACGTAGATGCATCAACACGCCATGCGCACGCAAGATTACACTATGTGCACATGACATGCCCAAGCCAGGTCGTGCGCACAAGCCAGTGTTATATCGTTTCGGCGTTCGCTCTATGAGAGGGGTACTGCCTGTTTCTGTGGCATGGATCCCTCTATGCGTTTGGAGAGGGCTGGGAATGGATCCAGCATCCTTATCACGACACAGCGTGTCGCACCGTTGGGACTGCTGTGAGGAACGATGCACCCAAAACATGCTAAGCGTTGTCAGGGTTGGCGCCCGGCACGACGCGGGAACGGCGAGAACACGAACACAAACGAAATATAGGTAGCTAAGTCTCGCATCGCTCTCGATTCGAAGAAAAACAAATAATAAAAAAAAACGTCCGCCTCGGTGGATCAGTGGCTAGGGTGCTCGGCTGCTGACCCGAAGGTCGCGGGTTCGATCCCAGCCGCGGCGGTCGCATTTCGATGGAGGCGAAATGGTAGAGGCCCGTGTACTGTGCGATGTCAGTGCGCGTTAAAGAGCACCAGATGGTCAAAATTTCCGGAGCCCTCCACTACGGGCTAGGTGGCAACCTTAGGATACGACAAACCGCGTTGCTAACTGTCTACAGCATTTCAAATGATTTTGGTCAGTTATTCCTTTTTTGATCGATCTAAAAAGTGTGCGAGCAAGCGTCTGAAGTTCCCAGGATCGTCTTGACGCTGAATTTATCCCGGTGGGTGGACATTTACGCATTTTATCCGGACTTTTGTGTTCGCGTCACGTTGGCAGCAAGCTAGGCCTCACCCCTACTGGGCCGAGCTCGGCGAGGCGATCTACCCGCGCTTCACGCCAGGCGCGAAACGAGAATGGCGTCTACTGCCGAAGGAATGGACAGCTCTGCGGAGGATCTACAAACAACGCCGGGTACTTCAGCCACATCTAATGACCAAGAGGACGCAGCATTTGAAGACGCGGGTTTCGCAGCGGGCAAGATGGGTTGGAAAGTGGTGACCAGTCGGAAAACCAAGAAGAAGGAACGCGCCGAAACAACTGCGCAACTTTCACAGCAAGAAAACCATCCAAGCGGCGGGCAGGTGAGCTTCACTCCGGACGCCTCCTAACATTATGAATCGGGTGGTCAGAGCCTCACGCATGCCACACCTACCAGAAGACAACATCAAGATAGTGTTTCGCCCAAAAGGTGGCTTGAACATACAAAAGGTCGGACCTATCTTAGTGAGCAAAGCCCTCGTGACAGCAGCAAATCTTCGTCCAGATCAGACCACGGAGGACATTATTTGTCCCAACATCATGCAGAATATCATGGTGGCAAGCACGCCGTTTAGAGAAAATGCAGATAAGTACACGGACGTAAGGGCTATCCGAATCGCCGGAAAAGAGTACGAAGTAAGCCCTTACGAAGCTGCTCCAAGCGACACCTGCAAAGGGGCAATCAGACACATCGACACTGCTGACGATCATCGGACGATTGAAAGAAACATCGTGAACGACCGCAACCCCTCAGCTCTGGCGGCGAAGAGAATCAAGAACTCAGGATCAGTGATCGTTGTGTTTGATGGACTTCGCGTCCCGAACTTCGTGAGATACGGACCCACTCTGGTACCCTGCTACTTATATCGCAGACAAGTGGACATATGCTACGTATGCGGCAAACTCGGCCATCGTGCGGACGTTTGCCCCCGACCCGGCTCCACCGAATGCAGAGGCTGCGGAATTTCTAACCCAACCTCATCCCACGTGTGCGATCCGCAATGCAAGCTGTGCGGAGGCATGCACGTGACGGCGGACAAAATGTGTTCGAAACGCTATCTCATCCCCTACGTAGTGCGCGCGCGCCGACAACGAGCGCGATTGGAGCAACAAGATCTGGCACAGCTGGAAGAAGGCAAGCAACAGACGGAACGAGGCCGATCTACGTCAAAGACGTCGACACGCAGCCGCTCCCGCTCTCGATCGCGGAGCCGCACACCTGCGAGGACATCGACCACTGGAGGGGAGTCGCTCAGGGTCACAGGTGCGTTTCGCCGGAAGGAACAACGGAGTCGAAGGCACATGGGCGGACAAAGTCTGGGGCGCTACGATGACCACGCCGAAGGAAAAAGATGAGTCCTGTAACACAGATAAAGAAAGGATAGCTATGTTAGAGCAGGAGTTAAGAGAGCTTAAAGCCGCCTATACTAAGCCTAATCCGCAGGTTAT
This sequence comes from Rhipicephalus appendiculatus, assembly GCA_030522465.1. Taxonomy (NCBI): domain Eukaryota; kingdom Metazoa; phylum Arthropoda; class Arachnida; order Ixodida; family Ixodidae; genus Rhipicephalus; species Rhipicephalus appendiculatus. The sequence continues at coordinate 288,888 of JALIZH010012639.1, read as the reverse complement.
CCGAAGCACGTAAAGTAAACAGCGGTACGACAACGCGCACTCCCGAACCACCAACCGATATCGAAACTCCCCTACCAGTTGAGATTGCGAGACAGGGAGAACACCGCGAAGACTCTCCGGCTCCTAAGAAGCGAGCTGTAACGCAACCTCGAATGGCCGTGCGCTCCGACGTTAAGGACGCCATGGACGTCATGAACGAGAATATGAGGTTAATGAACGAGAGCATGATGCGAATGAATGAGAAAATGGACATGTTTAACACGCGAGTACAGAAAATGGAAATGTATCTAAACAACACAGTAGTGCCGGCCATCGAGAGGATGACGTCACCGCATCTCGGTGCGCACGGCCCTCTACACGATGCTTTCACTGCAAGCGAAGGGGGCTATGATGGTCAACATGGCAGTGACAAATAGGACACGAAATCTACGCATCTGGCAATGGAACTGCAGGGGGGATCGCCTCAAAAAAGGCGGTCCTCCTGCGGTTGGTAAAATCGGAAACCGAGAAACCACACGTCATTTTACTACAAGAAACTATCACAACCGAACTGACCCTTACGGGTTATAAGGCCGAAGCCCACAGAAACGAGCACGGCAGAGGCGTCGCCATTCTGATTGGAAAGAAGATCCCGTACATTCGCCATGAAATCCGACATACAGCCTGCTATCTAGAACACCTCACGATCGAGATAATACCGAACGACCACGTAGGGAACAAGCAAAGCATCTTTCTCACTACTTTGTACAGCAGCCCCTAAGGACACGAGGCAAGTGGGTTCAGAGGAATACTGGGCAAGATCGCGAACATCGCTAAAGATAGTCCCCCTAATTGTAGGTGGCGATTTTAATGCCCCACACCAGGCATGGGGCTACGCGTATCCTTCCAGCAAGGGAGAGCGTCTTTACACGTCAGCCTCCGGTCTCGACCTCACTCTCATCACAGACCCGGAAACTCCAACGAGGTGTGGTACTTCCACATGCCGAGACACCACACCGGACCTCACTTTCGTCCGGGGCATAGAGAAATGTGGCTGGTACAACTCGGGCATAGACCTTGGCAGCGATCACTACGTTCTCCGAATTAATGCAGAGCTCCCTGGAAAGAAGCAAAGGGAGTACAAACTAATTGATTGGGACAAATTTCGTAAAATACGGACGCAGTCATCAAACTCACCAGGAGAAAACACAACGCACACGCTAGCAAGCTGGACCGAACAGCTCAAAGCCGACATCGTAGCCTCGGAACGAACGATTACCACGGACGTTAAAGTGGAGAGAATGGACAGTCGGCTAGCGAACCTTCTCGAAGCCAAGCACTCCATATTAGCCAGGTGGAAGGGTCAACGTTTCAACCGACGACTGCGAAAGAAGCTCGCCGAACTCAACAAGACCACTGAAAAATACTGCGTGCTTCTTTCCAGGCAGCAGTGGGACGAAGTGTGTAACTCCCTCAACGGGCAAATACGCAAAGGGAGTGGATGGAGGCTCATCAAACACCTCCTCGACGAAAATGGCACCAAGTCCAAATCTGTGCAACGGATCAGGCTCAGCAAGTTAGTACACTGCGCAACGCAATGCAGTACTGCCGAAGAACTTGTTGAAGGCCTTGCCAAACGCTACCTACCGCTTAAATCGGGACAACCCCGTATCCCACAAAGGAAGATATATGACGGTGCCCCAAACTCTGAGCTCGATGCGGACTACACAGAAAGTGAAGTACGCTTCGCCATTCACGAACTCAACAGTAACTCTGCAGCCGGCCCCGACGGTGTCACAAATCGGGCTCTCCGAAATTTAGAGGACAATTCGGTCACTTTCTTAAATCAACAAATTAACGAAGCCTGGAAAACAGGCCGTCTACCTGGAGAATGGAAGCATGCAAACACGGTCCTCATCCCAAAACCGGGCAAGCCGCTGGGGCTATCAAACCCTGAGGCCGATCTCACTAACGTCCTGCATAGGAAAGCTAGCCGAACACGTCATTCTGAGCCGACTGTCGGAACACGTAGAAGAAAAAGAATTCTTCCCCTACACTGTGATCGGATATAGGCCGGGTCTATCAACGCAAGACGCCATGCTAAGGATAAAGAAAAGTCTGCTGGATCGCTCCACACGAGACACCAAGGCGCTGCTGGGACTCGACGTGGAGAAAGCCTTTGACAACATCCGACATCAAGCCATTCTGACCGCCATATCTGATCACAATCTTGGCACACGCTTCTATCAATACGTCAACGCTTTTCTGGAGGATCGAACGGCCACTCTACGGATAGGCGAGCACGTTTCGCAGCGCTTCGACCTGGGCGATAAGGGAACACCGCAAGGCTCGGTACTTTCGCCATTCTTGTTCAATCTGGCTATGGCAAAGCTCTCTCGCGCACTGGGTGAAATCGCAGATGTGGAGCATACCATCTACGCAGACGATGTCACCATTTGGAGCACCGGTGGCAGCGATGCGGAATTAGAAGCCCGCATGCAAGAAGCCATATCAGTCACCGAAGCCCATCTCACCCCGATGGGACTTAGAAGAACGGAGCGTTGGGCGAGTTGGTATTGCATTGTGAATGGCAATTTTGCGCAAAAAGGGACACACGAAAAGACTTCAGACTTCTGCGCTAGTCTTGTGGGACTTCGCTGCTCTGCTGAAAAATCAGAGCTGCTTATCTACCACCCCCTCCCAGACGAGGACGCCCATCAAAAGACTGGCGCAGACCCTCCCCTACATGCATAGACTTACACGACTCGGACGGACAACCGCATACCTACGGTCGACAAAATACGAGTCCTCGGACTCATCATGCAAAGTAACGGCTCCAACTTGGTGATGCTAGAAAGCATCACGTACAAGATTGGGAACGCGCTCCGAATGTTTCGGCGCATCATGAACAGGCACAGAGGACTGGACGAGGACAACGCCATCAGAATGGTCCACGCTTTTGTACTCTGTCATATCACCTACGTGGCTGCGATGCTCAACTGGAAAAAAGTAGAACGGCAAAGGCTCGAAGTACACATACGACGGGCTTTCAAGGCAGCGTTGGGGCTCCCCGATAATGCCTCTACTGCTCTCCTCTTACAGCTAGGAGTGCACAATCCCCTTGCCGAAATTATCGAGGCTCAGCACACGGCAAAGATCGCACGCCTATCAAGCACAAAAGCGGGCAGAGATATTCTCGTTAAGCTCGGTCTGAACACCATCGCGGAAAGGGACAACGTTGAGCAGTTACCGAAAGCCATGCTAGCATCATTTACAGTGCTCCCCTTCCCAAGAAACGTACACCCGATCCATAATCACGGAAGAAGACTCGCCCGCGCCAGAGCCCTCGCGGCAGACGCCGCAAGGTTTCCCGACCAGACAGCTTTCGTGGATGCAGCGCACATACCGGGAAAGCACGCCTACTCGGTAGTAGTAATCGATGGACACGGACGAGCGCGCAACTCACTCACTCTTTACACGAAGAGGCCGGAGGTAGCCGAACAAGCAGCGATAGCACTAGCTCTCACAGACTCGCGCTTTACAACAATATATAGCGACTCTAGAGCAGCCACTCGAGCTTTCGCAAAGGGTGGAATAGACAAGACGACGCTGCGAATATTAGGCGGACATTCCATCACCGATCACTCCATCGTATGGTTCCCGGCACACATGGGCAGCTTAGGGGGCAGCCTGCGGAATCTCAACGAGACCGCACACGAGGCGGCGCGAGGACTCATCGACCGCGTCACTCCAGTTTCCCCCTGCTACACTGCATATGGAGTACAGGGATCAACTATTCACCTATAACGAGATAACTAAGCACTTTTATCTAGGCCGGCGAGAGTTCCCCCTCCCTGATAAGAAATTAACGCGCAGCCAGTCGGTCACGTTACGCTTGCTCCAGACTAACGCATACCCCAACCCCTGGCGCATGAAGCATATCGACCCAGACTACGACGGACAACATGTGTGTGAACAGTGTCGTGAACGTGTAAATTTGACCCATATGTTATGTGGTTGTGCTTCGAGTGACACTTACGCCAAGAACAAGGAACAGTGGGTCAAAGTGCTAAGAAGTGCTTCACTAGCAGACCAACTTCGGGCTGTCCAGGAGGCCCGCGAGGCGGCGGAGAGCTTCGGGCTTTCTGGCCCGACGTGGGAGGTGCCCTCTACACCCGGCGCCTAGCCGAGTGTCCTTCAGGACCCCTTTTTGGGCAATAAAGTTTCACCACCTCCACTACGGCGTCTCTCATAATCATCTCGTGGTTTTGGGACGTAAAACCCCAGATATTATTATTAACAAATAAGAACGCTCACACATTCCGTTTGTATGTTTTAATATTTCTATTAACTTTCATTTTTTCTATTCAAGCAACAGATTGCACAAATTACACATGTAGCCTGGAATAATTCTCGCAGTGTCACGTACTACTGTGACGTACGCAGGACCATTCCTTGTTGTACTTCACCTCCCCCCACATTGGTGCGCGCGCCCGTGAGATCAAGGGCAAGCGGCGTTCAGTCTGACATTTCACCTCTTTCCGGGGCGCGTAGCGTTGCAAATCTTGGCAGATGTGATCGTTAGCGCGCAGTGCATGCATTACACTTCTAGCTCGAAATGCTTAAACCTGGTAAGGGGCCCTTTATGGTGTTCACACGAAGAGGAGAAATTGACCCTGCGCGATTAGACCCGGCCAATACGAGGCTATGAGACCCTTCTGGCCTTTTAGCGGTCTGGCTATTGAATCTTGTGCTGCCCTTCCCAGCCATGCCGAAAAGAAACAGACCCAGGAGCGTGTTTATTCGATGGTGGACACTTAACTCACCATTCTGGACAATAAAAGGAGAGACCGTGTTCTGGAAACCATGCTCGAAAAGGGGACCATTGCATGGCTATGTTAAATCAATTAACGCCTTTGTACAATCATAAAATATAACATTTGTTTGTTTTCCTGTCGTAGACCAGGTCACGCACGTCTTTATTCGAAAATTTGAGTTTTTGTGAAAATTTATTGTGCCTATATTTACGATTTTGGGGGCCTAAAACTGTGTTTTGCCTGCCTATTTTTGGCGCCTAAAACGGGATTTTTAGTGCCTAAAAATCCGGCCTTATCTGAGCTCTAACGTCGTTCCTCTACGTAGACATTGGTGCTCTGACATCACTCGCAGTAGCACGTGACACTGCGAGAATTATTCGAAGCGACATGTGTAATTTCTGTAATATGTTGCTGAAATAGATGAATGAAAGTTGAGAGAAATAATAACACATAAGCGGAAATGTGTTTGCATTTTTATTTTTTATTTCTTACTTCGAATCGCAGCGAGATGTGACTAATCTGCCTGCATTTCGTATGCGTTCGTGTTTTCGCCGTTCCCGCGTCGCGTCGGCACCAAGCCCTAACAACGCTTGGCGCGATTTTGGTGCATTGTCCCTAACAACAGTTCCAGCTGTGGGACGCGGTGTGTCGCGGTAAGGATACGTGATCCGTGCCAGCCTCTCCAAATGTGCGCGCACTGGAAGATCCATTCCCAAAGAAATAGGCAGTACACTACAGAGAACGCCGAAACGACTCAACACCGCTCGCGTGCACGACCTGGCTCAGGCACGTCATGCGCACGTGACCTTTCGTGCGCATGACGCCTTCTCGCGTAATGGTTTCGCGGCTCGTAATGAACCAACTTGAAAAATTTTAGTGGTCCAACGCTCTTCATTGGGCACGCATCAACAAACAAAACCCAACCCGCGTGCACATCACATCTTTCGTACTTTTGATCTACACTCTCCTTTCCCCTGACAGCACTCCATGGTTTCGCATTCGTCCGTCACCTTCCCGCGGCTACACAGAGGGACCTCCTAATTCTTGCCCACTGCCACACCCATGCCTTCAACGAGGTTCCCTTCCTTGCTGACACTGAAATGGACAAACGGCTCTAGAAGCCAACCACCGCGTCCTCGACCATGGACGCCCCTCTCCCTTCTTCTCATCTCCTCTTCCCATGTTTATTTCCCTCTCCCCATTCCATAGTAGACGTTGACTTGCTCCCATTTAGGGTCTTTTCCTGTGCTCCTCTAGCCGCTCGCGACACCTCGGCGCGTTGGCGTAAGATGGCCGGCGCGTCCCATTTTACGGCTGCTAGCGGTTGTTTTCCGGAAATTGGTTGAACTAGAAGGCTAGGTTGAACCCCCTAGCATTCCTAAAGGTAAATGTTGCCTGGTAACATGAATAACGGTCTCAAACTGCACTCGGAAGTGAAATTCGGGGTTAAATAGTGTTCATATAGGCACCCAATTGGAAAATAGGCATTTATAGGCACCTATAGGCGTTTAGGCCCGATCGCCAAAAATAGGCATTTATAGGCACTATAAAAACACTGTAAAAGCCCTTCTCAACCCCTAATTCGTGCTCATATATCAATGTGGCACGATAGGAACGCAAGGAACAAAATAGGCATTTGCCTATAATCTGGTCTCTAGTAATGACGCCGGGACAAACCACCCATGAGACAGGCGCAGGCAACCTTGGGCGCAGGCGCACTCGACGCGGTATAAATACAGGGAAGGTGTATAATGCCACAACATCTCATTGTAACAGCTTTTTATTTTCAAAAATAGTTGAAAAGCTCAAAATAAAGGCTGGTTAAGCACAGTTACAGGAACTACTGCGAAAGCGGAACGACGACAGCTTTCACACATCGCGAGAAGGGCTGGCGGCATCGCTATCAATTCTCCGCATTGCTGGCAGGAAAGGTACATGTGTGTTTAGAGCCTTTCAGATCGAAAATTACTGCTTGTAAAACAACTACGTGCTTTTGGGATTAACTACTGCAGCTACAAACACTACGAAGGGTGAGCTTTCTGTCGCGCCGCAAAAAAATGGGTCGAGAAAAATCAGTTGTCGGTCCCTTTTTAAGGTTCACAATAAGGAACTGCATCCGCAGGAAAAGAGATACGCATTAAATTAGTTCGGCATTCCCATTTCGTGGCATTCTTCCTCCACGCATGGAACTCTCTGCACCTAACGTGGTGTTTTACTACATCCGAGATCGGCGCACCTCTGAACAAACCGACGATGCCATGTGACGGCGTTGGCAATATCGTAATTGTAATGCCACAAGTGTCTTCGTTCTGTGAAATTTCCTGGCGCTGAGGTGCTATCTCTAAAACGAGATCAAATTACGAGAGAAATAACTGAGGCGTACAACATTTAAAAAAAAAAAGGATGATCAATGTATCAGCGTACCTTCTATTGGCCTACATGAGAGCGAGTTTGCTTATGAGAAAGTACGGTATCTTAATATTGTCACGGGCGAAATACTACAGACAGCCAGGAGTTGAGTAGAGTAGAGTAGATCCTTGAATCTGTGGCGCACACCCACGTTGGGGGGATTGGCCAAGAACCGGATAGTTTTGTAAAATTATTTAATAAAAGTTTAAATTTGGTCTATTTAAAAGAAATAAGAATGCAACAGGAAGAAATTAGTAATGGAGTGTAATAATGAACTGGAAGAAAAACAATGAAGCGGTGAATTTAATTTAAATTAACAAAAAAGAAAAGCATGTGAGAGAACGTCTTCCCCAGAACCAGACCAGCAACAACGTTCTCTTCTTCCTCCACTCCCAAGCGTCTACGTGCCACAGCGGATGGCTCATACATAATGGCATGTGGCAATATTTCTTTTCTTGGGGTGTACAAGTGGTCTTCGTGTTTTATTTTGGTATTGAAGATATAAGCAGGTCTGCTTTTTTTTGCTTTTATTTATTATTATTTACTCTCGTACCCACAGCGCCATTCAGGCATTACACGGGGGGGGGGGGGGTTATTGAGAGCAGTTTGAACAACCTATAGTAGTCCACACTAAAGAATGCATTGCAACAGGAGTGATGAAAAATACGCCACACATAGCAACAAAAATCGGTAGGTAAGAACAAAAACAACGACAAAAAAAAAAAAAAACGAAATCAAGAACACTAAGACGCAAAAATAGCGAATGTGAGTGTCAATGTATATCAACAACATCAAAATAAACTTTCTTACACGAAGACAGAAAGAAAATGACATTGTACAAATATAAAACAAGAAACGCTAGGTAATAAGAAAGAAACTTTGCGTAAAAATCATCTATTTGCAAAGACAGAATGAATGAATGAATGAACAACTTTATTTCTCCCTGGTTAAAGGGAAGGGGGCAGTCGGAGAGAGGGTGGTTGGGAGGAACTACTTGAAGTAGTCTTCCTCAACCCTGTCCGCCCACTCCAGGATGGCCTCCTGAATCTCGGGCCTCGAGCTGCGCAAGGCAGCCTCCCACTGCTCCTCACTAGAAATTAGGCGTTTCAGGAAAGGAGGAAGAGGGTGCATAGAACGAGTTGTCAAAGAGCGGCTGCAAAAGCTTCGTTATCTAATATGTGAACTATGGCAGTAGGCAGTCGATTCCATTCTGAAACTGTTTTGCGGAAAAAAGTGCTTTTAAAAAGATTCGTTCTGCAACTTTATGCTCTAACCTTTAGCTCGTGGTCTGTTAGTCTGGATATATAATGAGGCTGAAAAGTGTACTGATTGCGGTCTATTCTAGTGTGGCCATAAAATATATTGTGAAAGAGCTTCAACCGTAAAAGCCTGCCTTCTTTTTTTCTAAAGGCTCCCATTTTAATGTTTCCTTTGTAGCCGTAATGCTAAGGTTTCTTTCATAGCTGCCAATAACGGTACCTTGCCGCTATGTTCTGAACTCTCTCAAGTTTGTCGCGATCAGTACTCGTGCGAGGGCCCCGTACAGTACGTCCATACTCCAAAATTGGTCTGGACATAGCTCTTGTAGAGAAGATCGCGAGCCTGTTGAGGAAAGAGCTTCGTGTTACGGCTTAACCCTTTCAGTCCCTGTGATTCCAATTGGAATCATAAATTATGTAGGTTAGTCAGCAAGCATCTGGTAAAGATAAAGCTTTGTTCTTCCTCAAGAGCCCGTATTTAGCATCCTGCCCTACATGTGGTGTCAACATGGTACATATAATAAAGGCAGGTCACGTCTGAGCGAAGAAATTACAGAAGCGGTCGTGCTGCTCGCGCATTTCGCTGAGGCAGCGTCTTCTTTCACCGTGCAGAGATAGGGCATTAATTTTAGTTCTGTGTCGGAAATTGGAATTTTGGCTATTGGACAATATGCTATCCTATGTAAATAATATTTTATGTAGTAAATGAAGGAAAAATTATGGAATGATTATTAAATAATAAATATTTGTTAAATTAATTGACACGTTAATTACTCTTCTCTGAAAAGTGTGAGCGAATAGTTTTTCAGTTTTTTAGGACTACCACGATCATGCTCATCTCAAAATGTAAGAGCTAGTTGCTTACATTGAAAATATTTAATTCGGGACTGAAAGGGTTAAGAACCTCACACCTTGCATGCCTTTGCTGCAATGAAATCAACGTGCCTGTGCCAACACATGGATGGTGTGAGGAATATCCCCAAGTGCTTATAGTCGCAAACTGTCTGCAACGGAGAACCAGATAGAGTATAAGCTAACGGTGGTATATGCTTTTTATGTGAAAGGCATGTGGACAGCTTTCTGTACGTTTATTTGCATTTGTGAATCACCACACCAGCTTTCTATTTTAGCCTAATCGTTTTGTAAGATAAAGGCACCAGCAACGCTTCTAATTTCCCTATATATTTTTAGATCATCAGAAAACAATCTGACGGAAGAAGCGAATGTGTCGGGAAGGTCATTTATGAATATTAAATAGAGAAATGGGCCTAACACTGAGCCCTGAGGGACACCAGATGTTACGCGAGCCACTCCAGATTCTGCGCCATTTACCACTACATACTGAGAACGCAAGGACAAGTATTCCTGAATCCATGTTATTACCTGTTGATTGATGTTAAAGCAACGTAGCTTATGTACAAGCAATTTGTGATCTACAGGGTCAAACGCTTTCCTAAAAGCTACAAATACCGAGTCAACGCAGGAGCAATCGTCGAGTGCGCTACAAACTTCGTGAGCGAATTCTGTTAATTGAGTTATACAGGGAAATCCCCTGTCTAAAACCGTGCTGTTTCGGATTAAGAAGGTTTTGATTGGTTGTGTGTGCATGTCATTATGTTACTGCGCAAGACGTGCTCTAAAATTGTGCCAGACTGGTCAAATGGGTGTGAGGGTAGCAGTAATTTTTCTCTCATGTGCTTCCAATAAACATTCAGTTGCGAGCCAGCGCTGTATCTTGCCCGCGTCGTAGCTGCGCATTGTTTCAGTATGTTCAAAATCAGACATCATAATGATGTGACGTTCTGTGTAATTATGACCTTCATTTGATGTTGGGGTTATTTTGTGACGTTGTATAATAGCGTGCACGGGGTCGAAGGAACAATAACCGCATTCTTCAAAGAGCCGTCAATACTCTGAAAGCTGCTGTGAATATATCTTCGGCTGTGCACCCTGGTACGTGTGTCGTTAATGATGATTGAGCAGTTGTATATACAGCGATATCTTATCAGCCAATAACATACACATTACCGAAGCGCAGGTGTCCAATAGTAGCAGGACCACGTCAGCACGCCGCCAGCGCACCCACACTACGTCCTCAAGGTTATCCTGGATGCTGTGAACGTTGCAGGCCTGTTCAGCAAACGTCGCTGGTGCCATGAGTTTCACAACAGTGATCGTGCTAAGTGGGAGTAGCACTGTGTGCGAGTATTCGACCAGACAAGAAACTTTCCTTAATAAACAGAAGACCATTTTTTCGCGGTGACCATTTCGAGCAAACTTTTGTGATGTATGCAGAAAAGCGTAGACCTTGCCCAGTGTGCCGGCTTTCCATCCCCGTGCTTCTTCGAGCCGTTTATTAGCAGTATGAATAACCAACTACACCAGTCAGCTGCTTCAATGGAGTGAAGGGACGATAAAAAAAGTTAATGCGGATAGAATAAGTGCGGAGAGAGCATGATACAATATATGTGCTTTTGAAAGTAATAAGCATGTTGTTTGTTTAACTATGACACCATGTCCCAATGGATCATACTAAAAAAAGCACCTTCTCTAAGGAACCGAATAAATAAAGGACCAGTAAAAGCACGCAAAGGTGTTCACTTGCTGTATCATGAACAGAACCAAACGACATCAAATTGGTAAATTCACTGGTTCATTTTTTCAATTTTTGGAAAGACAAAGGTTCGTGCAGTGATGTTTCGTGCAGGGAATTTTCCCTTTTTCAGGGAATTTTCGACAGTCATTTTGGACGAAAGGGAAAAAAAGAATCTTCGCGATATTGCACGGAATTTTGAGGGGCGGCGAAATTTTTTTCATATAACGATCAAAAGACTGGACATGAGGCTTTCGCATGTCGCAATCGTTTCTGGCGCATGTAGCGTGCCAAACCACAGCCTCTAAGGTTCGTTTTTAAAGACCATAGTCTTTCTTGGGATAATTCAACGCAGAAACATTCCTGACATTGATTTGACCATTTGACTGACTGCTGGTTTGTGTGGCCAGCGATTCAGCTGCCCGGCGAAAGTTTAAGCCCGTGCTCAAAGCCCGCCCATCTTGATCTGGTGAATCTGTTCATACTTATGAACATTGTCAATCAAAAAGCAAATATTACACATATTTGAGGCGCAATATCAATACGTACGTATTCGGCAGTGTGTGTGTTTATTTAGAAAGTGCATAGATACGTAATGCTAAACACCGCAGAGTTTATTACGCTGCGCGGACCATGCGACGGTATGAACGAAAAAGCGGATATTTCCTGCGCTTCGCTAAAACGACATGGTGCTGCTACCTACCAGTAGCTGTCCGTTCTAATCAAGTCAATAAAATGTTAAATACCACCACGAAAGCTTGTTTTATTTCACAATATTTAGTCACCATTATTGAAAAGTTGACGTGCTTTTTGTACAAAATGTGGTGCATATAGATACAGAGCGTCTGCTAGGCACATTAATGTACGCCACGTCACTCAGTAACAACAAAAAAAAAAAACAATAATAATAAACTTTTCTTCTTATGCAGTGGCCGTGTGCATGAGCATGTACAGCATTCCTTCCGCATCGCATACCGCTTAAAGCGAGCTCCAAGGTAGCTCCTTCGTAGTATTAAAAGCCGTACTCAGAGGCTATGCTTTGAGTTGGGCAGGAAAGAAGAGAAAGCGATGGGAAGAGCCTGAAACACGTCGAACACTATATATATATATATATATATATATATATATATATATATATATATATATATATATATATATATATATATATATATGTATATATATATATATAAACATTTTTTTTGCGCAGGGAAATATGCGGGGATTTTTAGCGATGTATGCGGGGAAAAATGCCGTAAATAGGGAATTTTCGGGCCTCGGAAAGGGAATTCTTCTGTCCAGGACGGAACATCACTGGGTTCGTGTCGACTGAGATGGGGAGGAAGATTGTAAGTAAACTTGGAGGGACACTAAATGAAAATATTCAGTCGACGTTGATTGCTGAAATAGCGGTCCAGAAACCTCGTAGTGCTACTTACGTGCCAAGGAAATGTTTATTTTGAAATAAAATGATGTTTTAGTGGTCCGCGTGGCGCTAGCGCACTTCAAATCACCCGCCTGAAAGCGGACCTTTAGACATCACGGTTTCCATGCCCAACGTTGCCCGCCTTTACTGCGCGGCCGCCGACAGTATAGTAGGAACAGAGCGAAAGTAGCGGGAACCACAGCAGCGACAACGGCAGTAGACCGTTTTCGTAAAAGGAAGCCCCAAGCGCTCTTTACGCGAACTACTCCAAGCCTCCATGTTTAGGGCACCGCAGCAGACGACACTGTCTGCGACTAAGGTGGCCGGGCGGCTACTGCGACTGCCGGTGCGCGACGTTTCGCTAGCGTGGCAGCCAGCCCGTGCGTTGTGGATTGTGCCGGAAACGTGTTGCTAAAGATGATTGGAGGGTGCTGTGTTCCGTTGTGTCACGAGCGAGGCTACCGCGACGAGAACGGAAAAGTATGTGCGACACACCGATGTAAACAAACACATGTGTCGCCTATCTGCGCACAGCGCATGTGTGGTCGCGGAAGTGCTAGGCCGTGTATGCATGCTGTGGATTTGTAGGTGTAATGCTTGTCCGCGCGATGGATGACGCGGTATCGACCATCGTAAGCGCGTTGCAGTGGCCTACGAACTCGACGCTGGCGACGTGGAATTACGACATCGCCAGCTTTGCACAGAAATGGGAAGTACGTTGCTGGCAGCGCGGTTCAGGGCCAGGAAGCGTGCGGAATGAAACTTCCAGTCTGTTGATTTAGCCGGTGGATTTAGGACATAGTTGCGAGGGCAGCGATGACGCCAAGCCACCGTAGCAAGTACGTACATGCAGTGCACTTTGCCAAACAGAAGGCCGCTGCTGGCAACCAAGTTGTCGTGATGCGTCGGCGGATCCGACTGCACTCAGTTTCACACATCAAGCGCACCGCTGTTGAAGCTACACAAGAAGTTTGGTCAGCAAAATCTATAAATACGCGTGTCTGTTTTCTTCGGTTTTCGCGGTTGTGAATGCTCGTGTGAGCCGAGCCTGCACGTGAGGCGTCGCGACTGGCTACAATAAAATACCGAAACAACGAAACGTCAGGTGATGTAAAACAGCACCTGACGAAATCACAGACCGGCGGTAATATCATTGAACTATTGGCGCAAACGCATTTTTTTCTAAGTCTCGCTAGCCTATACAGCGTTGCACCTGTTGTATGGAACAGAGCACGCGAAAGCACTCGGCACTGGCGGCTCGAGACTTCCAAGTCTCACGCACCACATCGTTTCGCTGGCCGGCCACCTTTGTGTTCTTCATGGGCGATGTTGCTACAGTTACGTGAACGTAAATAGCCGTCGGCAGCTTTTAGCTCTGACGAGCAATATTTCTCGTTACCGGCTACTGAAGGCCGAGCTGGATGGGCTAGCGTCCACCTCGGCGCGCAGCCGCGTCAAATCGTACGTCCACTCGGTTGACGGTTCACTCATTACGACGCCGAAGTCCGTTGCACTACCTTTGCAAAGCAAGGCACGAGCGCATTCATCCGCGAAGATTTCGGAGACGGTGAGGCTAAAAGCCCACCGTCAGGTGGCGTATTTATTAAAGGGGTCTATTGAAGCTTGCCGCAATGGATGTTTGTGTTGGCCGGGTTCAACTGGGCCCCGCTAGATGGCACCACCTACCCAGCCTAACCAGGCGAAAACGCAACTTTCGAACCACTCGCCCCATTCCCCATAGTTACGCCAGACGGTTCTTTTTTTCTATAAATCAAACAGAAACGGACAAGCAGCATTTTATGACGTGTAGTAATGAACGGACGCTTCTTTTTTACTGCAGCTGGTTTGATTAACAGTGATTAATTGTAGGCGGATGCTGTGACGTCATTGGGATCATTTCCTAGATGTCCCACTGGTAGCGCATGTAGTGTCGTACATTTACTTTAATTTCTCGATTAGTGGAGCACTGCTGTTGATAATATTGCTGTTTTAGACATTGCTAAATATTGATCTTTCACTCTGACGCAAATTGTTATTTGCCTTTAGTGTCCCTTTAAGGCAAGACTTAGCTTCGCTGCTCGTTGCCCTTATCCCTTAAATTTTTCGTCATCACTTAATTTCTTCGAGAACATCAGACGAGACTAGGTAGCAGACACGCATGAAAGCCAATTTGAGTTAATTTTATTCCACTAAAGGAAAGAATTGTATAGAATGGCGGAAAAAAAATTGCGGTGTTTCATTGAGTGTTCGATGTTTTTTTGTTCTTTGTTATATTTTAAATGTATGTCTTCCTTACCTACAATGAAAGTAGTAGGGATGTAACGCTAGTATACTTGTCTGCTACATGTCTTGTGTGTTTCTCGGCCCAAAAATTTTGTGATCACGGTTTAGCCATTTCGCTGCTTCAAAGTATCGCTTCTTGTTAACATTGTTAGTATTTGAAAGTGCACGAATTTTCTGTTCTCATTATTCATACCAATGAAAACATGCATTGTCGAGTTTTGAATTGCTTTAAAAAGCTTACACACGTCATCGAAGCAGGCGTTCGAACTTTAGGCAAATCGATTATTTAAGCGTGCAGGCTTGCGCATTCACTTGATACTCTAAGAGTGGCTGAGTGAAGCAACTTTATTTGGTCGACAATAGACACGAGTCAACTCAACGTCACCTGGCTAGGCCCACTCGGGGACGGTCAGGTTAAACCTGACCGCCCTCGCGCGGGCCCTCTGGACGGCCGGGATTTGAGAGGTCAGGTCCTGGGCCTTAATGAGTTTCTTCATTTTCTCTTGGTGGAAAGGGGAACTGGCAGAGGCGCAGCCCCACAGGACATGCTCGAAGTTCGCATAATCCACCACAGAGGGGGGAAGTCCGGTCTTGGGAATCGTTCGGGGTATATTGTGTGCAGTGCCGCGGGGCTCAGGTAGGTGCTCGTTTGTAGTAGTCCGAGAGTGACAGCTTGGGCACTGTGGCAGGGGCAGCACTCTTCTTGAGAGATAATGGTGCTTGCATATCTCGTTGTACGTGCAGAGAGGCTCGGGTCGCCCCGGAGATGACGCGTTACCCGGCACACGGTCAGTCAAACTTCGCGCAGCCGAGTGCGCCTCCTCGTTCGGATTGAGCGAGGCACCCTCAATGGTTCCAAGGTGCGCAGGAAACCAGACCAATCAGCTGATTTTTGAGGTATTTGGCTTTTTTAACGATCTGTAGGACATAGAGAGCCACCATGCCCATCTGAAATGCCTTGATGGCGGCCTTAGAGCAAGAATAAATTGTGTCATGTACACCGTCCGTCAATGCAAGAAAAAAAGAAGAGTCCTTGAAGTATTTTTTGAGAGTGTTGCCTCGACTCGCACACGACCTTTTTTGAAGATATACGTGAACTCTCTTGCTGGTCACACGACTCTGCGAAGAGTGTATAATGACCTCCAAATAGAGTTAGCGTGTCTCTAAAGAAAATCATATACGTTGCAAGGCATAACTCTCAAAAAAAGAGTCCACTCTTTTTTTTTCTTAGAGTGTAGTTCATACAACCGCAGTTGTAATCGCTGCAACAATGTGAATGCACAGGATTTCAGCGTAGGTTACGCCACCAAAATGAAACCTAAGCCAAACATAAGCTTTGAAGGTGTAAAGTATTGACTCTGCATTGAAAATTCACAACACATATAGTTGTAAGCACTCCTGTTTTTTTATTTATGATTTAGTTATTTTCGTCAATAATGAAGACGATGACTAGACAGAGCACAAGAAGCTGCGCCGTACAAGACGAGATAAAAGTAGGGAGAGGATGGACCCAGAGTACAGGCGGCAGGGTGCCAAATTGCATTACGGAAGGCTGTTTAATTACAAATATGTCCAAACCTGTTTTGGCAACATGCATACTGCTCCAGGACCAATGCCAAGCTTACACGCAATGCGCACCGACGCTAAAGATGCCTCTGAAAGTATCTGATGAAGCAAACTGTAGCTAAAAAAGCCGTGCAATGGCGATGATTCGTACAATAAAAGTCGTAATAGTGACGCTGAAAGAGAAACATGCCTATTTTATCGGCAAAGCTGTTTTTAATCGATTTTTTTTCGCGTGCGATGTTGACGTAATGCTGATCACGTGGTTCATTTTACGTGTGTGTGCCACAGCAATTTGGCAAAATCCCAGTACTCACCACTGATGTACTAAAAATGAAGAAGAAACACGGTTCACTTTTGCGAGTATGTGGCGCAGAAATTCGGTAAGTTCTACTGCTCACCACTAGTCCACTAAAAGTGAAAAGGAAAACTATTTTTGTGAGCCGGAAGCTGTTGAAGCTGATAGGAGACAACAAGAGGAAGAACACTGCGGGCACCGAAGGGACGCTTAGTAGTAATAAACAGAAACACATAAAAAAACAGAAGGGCCTCCCTTTCGTTCGCATAGAATGCAGTTGTCTCATCGCGTTTGTGCGACATTCGGGTTTTCAAAATGGTCAAGCTTCCTCTTTCTCCCGCTGAAGAAGCCGCCCGACGAGAGCGTCAGCGAGAACTGACGCGGGAACGGGCTAACACATGGCAATGTGGCAGTATGAGATTAGGGCACGATTGATGCAGCACGAAATGCGAAGACAAATGAACATATAAGGACACGACGAGCGATGTGCTGTGCTTATATGTTCCTTCGTCTTCGCATTTCGCGCTGCATCAATCATGCAAGCATTTTAACTTGCCCAACTTTCCATTCTAATGGGATTAGGGGACAGGTGGTGCATGTGCCGATTTACGTTCAGACAACGGTAGATTACCTTCTCAGAAACATTTCTGATGACGTGAATTTTAATCGAAGGATTCTTTGTAAACCTGTGTATAAGAGGGGTATGATCAAGATGAAATAAAACTATACTGCCACCTCAGAGATGAACAGAGAGTGTTTATAAAGAGCAGTGATGCAACATATCTGAGAGACTTGCAAAACGTAAAAATCCGATAACCTGAGGAAGGGAAGGCCACCAGTTTCGCTGTTTCATCAGTGTCCGCGAAGCGGAGCTGGTTGAATCTTATTGCAGGAAATCTCCCCCTTTGTGGTCTTTATTGTGTTGTGTGAGGTTTCTAAAAAGTGAGTCAGAGCCGACATATTGCTGCTCTCCAACAGTCAGTTTTGTGCACCGCACCTGTGAAGCCTTAAAAGGTCAGCAACTAAAGTTCACAGCGCAATACGAGGCAGTGGGCGCAGAAGCGCTGCCAATTATGAAACAGCGCATAAATGTGGTAAAAGAACGGCTGTTTCTGCCTTTCCATTCTCTCGTGTTCTGTTTGACATTATCATAGCACGAAGGAAATATCATCATACATCCATCAGCGTCCGGATGTACCATAAAGCCGCATACTTGCTGTCCGTTTCAAGATTGTTGAATTATTTAGATTCCTGAAATATATAAAGACTTCGACATATTGGAGATGTTCGACGTCAGATGCGGCCTTTCGCGTGTGACGACCACAGTGGAGTCGGCTGATGAGGCTCTGCTTGCGCGCTGGCTTCTTGTAAGCAGGTTAATGCTCGTGGCCGAGCCACCCTACTTGAGTTATTGAAGGCTCAGAGAGCATTTATGAAGAAATTTCTGTAAAATGTTCAAGAACACCACGCTCTACTGAACGAAGTGCAGCAGGCCTCTTGAGCACGCGTTACGTGTATAGCGTCAGAATTTGCTCTCAAGTTCTCAGTGACAGTATGCACAGAGCCCAACAAGTCTGCCTAAAATGTTTGAACGCCAGGTTTCTGACTGCTCAATCATTAACGGCGGGTAGCACCACCTACGAAATATTCTGCACCTGAACTCATGAAGACATGATGATGTTATTGTCTTAGTCCATCTAAGGAGAAAGACACATGACGCACATGACACATGACACACAGACAAAAGTAAAGTACTTTGCAGTAAACCCCTATCGTTCCTCAAAAAGAACCTTTGCAGAAAAGAGCTGCGCTGTTGACACACAGTACCGCACTGTGTTCCTTGAAGTAGTGCCTCTGATGAACAAAAAAAAAAAAAAAAGAAAAAAAGCGCTGCCTGTTAAACCAGCAGGAGGCGAATCATTTTAAAAAAAGCGCGCTTGTTTTTAGAGCCTCTGATAAAGGCGCCGATTGGGCCGATTTGCTTTGTCAAAGACGACAAACCAAATAACACTGCCGGAATTCAACATAGCAGTGCTAATCTTCACCGTTCGGCAAATCGCATTACTGATAAAAAATAAAACATGTTTGTAAGGCAAACAAATATTTACGGGGTACCGTAGAATTGTGACAGGAATCCTTCTATATACCTTTTGAAATGAGAGAACACCTTTGTGGCCTGTTGCACGTTTGTACAAGGGTGACGTCGTTGGCCCGACCGTGCATTTTTGGAGGTCATGCATATTTACAACAACCGGAAAGGTGTTTATGGCGGCAGCCAAGGAGCTTTCCTTGAAATCCACTGATGATTTCGCACGCTGTATGCGGAAGTACATTCTTTCCCTTTAAAAAGTAAGTGAGGGATCCGCTTTCCAGCAAAGGGACTTTGCAAAGGGTAAGATACTCCTTTGTAGTGTGTTACTGTGCATGAACGCCTTTTCGCAAGATCTCCCCCCTTACAGACGGACTTTAGAGTGCCCGTGTGTCAGGGGGTATTCGGCGGCTCATGGGAAAGATCCCTCGCCGTGTAGTACAAAAAGTCACACGATCGCCCGCAAGCTTAGTTGGAGGCACGCGACATACGCGCTCAATTCGTCTTTGCAGCGTTGCGTGACAAAAAAAAAAAAGACAGTAAACTCAGTTCCACGCCTGTGAAATCCGAGTGAACAGCGGAGCTGTCAGGCAAGCGCCACCCCCTGACGAACACAGACTTTCTTTCCTCCTCTTCTTCGTTCTTTCATTTATCTTTCTTTATCTCTTTCTAAATCTCCGTTCTTTCATTTTTCTTTCTCTTACTATATTGCGCTATCTGATAATTTCCCGCCTCCTATCCTCACACAACTCCTCCTCATCCTAACTTCTCTTTCCCACCCCTTGCTATGCTGCTATACACATGGCTATGCCATGATTTACCCTCTCACTCCCCCTTTTCCTCTTCGTCACCCTTACATCCGTCCCCCCTCACCTTCATTTCCTCTTCCCATTCTCTGCCTTAACTATACTATACAAGGCTGTGCCATGCTTTACGCTCTTGCATTCTCCTTTGCTTCCACCCAACTTTCGTATCACGTTTCCTCACCCTCGCGTCAAATTTCCCACCCCCTTGCTGCTGCACTATACTATCCATGGTTATGCTATGCATGGAGCTGCTTGGTGCATACCCCCCCACGCGAAGGTCGCGGAATTGAATCTCGGCTGTGGTGGCCGCATTTTCGATGGAGGCGAAAATGCTTGAGGGCCACGTGCTTAGATTTTGGTGCACGTTAAGGAAACCTAGGTGGTCGAAATTTCCGGAGTTCTCCACTACGGCGCCCCCCGATAGCAATATCGTGGATTTGGGACGTTAGACCACAACAACTCTTATGTTATACATACCGCGCACACGCACCGGATTTTCTGAAACGACAGCTGGCACGACCTCAAGCTTAAACTGCTACACTACTGAAATAAAAATGTGGCGTTCACGTGATATAATGTTCCCGGTAAAACAGCCATCGCGGATGGCTTTTGTTTTCGAGTCGTCTTAGGCGAATGCATGCGGGATCCTGTGAGTTTCTTTCTACGTCTTAGATGCTACCGTAGTTTCACGTGATGCAATTATCATTTAAAGGAGTACGGACACGATCTGAAGACATCGCAAAAGGGACATTTTTCGTTTCCTTGGTATGCAGTTCAACGCTCTCCACACACCGGGTCAGACAACACGTATATAATATTTTACTTTGACTTTAAAGTTTTCGTCGCTGAGCATCTCCAAGCCAGCCCCACTGCAATGGACATTATTCCGACAAGTCAAGACAGTTCCTGAGCTTTTGAGCTCTGCGTCTTGCATGCAGCCTAAGTAACAGAAATCCGTGTCAGAGTCACTGGACGACAATTCACTCATCGTTGTTTACGAGCACCACGAGCCGATGAGAGATTTTCCGTTAGAACGTGGCGACTTGCTGTCCCCCCGTGACGTCACACTGCGATGACACGTCACTGAGAAGCCACTCCCTCGATAAAGAAACCGAAAGTGTTTTTTTAAAGGTAGCGGTAATAAAAATACATTCGATGTATTCCCAGGCATCCCAATGCTGGTATTATGTTTCTGGACGCCAGTACTTTTATTTAGAGCAACAATAAAAAAAATTAAAATTCGTGTCAGTACTCTTTTAAAGCACCACTCAATGGCGCAGCAAAAGCGAAAGTGGCACATAAAAGGGCGTTCTTGGGCGCGCGCTTTGATATTCGTCGTTCATGACTCAGCTAAGCGGCTGAGCGACCCAATTGCAGATGATGGCAGACAATTGCGTTTGATTAAGCCCCAGGTAATGATACGGCAAAAGGAATTGGGGCGCTGAGATCAATGTGGTTACGCTTGCTGAAATAGAAGCTATGCCGCAAAGGGTGCTGTCTGTAGATGGCGTCTGAGGTGCTGAAAGCACAGCGCTCTTACGCATTACACATGGACGTGGAGCTTTGTATTTACTCGGCGGTTTCTTCTAGCTATGAATTATTAAGGCGAATGCCTTTAATTTCTCATACTCGCGTCCGTCCGTCCCTCCGTTTCTCTGTCTGTGCCCTGGAACGGTGCCAGCTGTGGCCTCTCCCCCTCTCCCTCTCTCAGCAATCACGTCATTGCTGAGAGTGTGTAAAAAAAACAAAATAAAACAAGAAACGGAAAGAAAAAGAAACAGGAAGAAAAGAAAAAAAAAAGACATGGCACAGTCAGTCGAATGACCACAGGCTTTCGCTGAACACACTTTGGAATTTACAAAGTGTCCTTCAATTTTTTTGCCCTGACCTATTCGTGAGGGCTCACGAGTCCATTTTTGAATATAAACTGTACGATATTCATGTGCAAGCTTACTTCGATGAGTGTCCCCGCCAAATCATTATTTCCCGCGACGCCCCAGAGAAAACTCTCCTTAAGGCGTTTGGGCTATATTGATAGGATTACTTGACAGCCTCTTGAAATAACAGCGAAAAAAAAAAACAATTGAAGGACACTTTGTACATTCCAAAGTGTGTTCGGCGAAAGCGTGTGGCCATTCCACTGACTATGCCATGTCTTTTTTCTTTTACCCTCTCAGTGGGACAACACACAAACCGAATGTGTGCGTGTTTTCTTTTTTTTTATTTTTTACCGCGAATCGCAGCGACACGCGAGACTAATCTTCCTCCGTTTCGCATGCGTTAGTATTGCAACGTGTGCTAGAACGAACCGGCTATCTTCGCCACATGCTGTCTTGTGTGCATTGATAAAGACTGCCTTAGTTTTAGAGCGACGCTTGGGAGATAAACGCTGCACTCGGCAATAAGTACTGTGCAGCCGCCAATCTCAAGCCGAGTGGGCGAGGAGGGCGTGTGAGCCGTTTCTCGTTTCGTGTAGGACTCAACCCGGCAGTTGTTGCTGGGCGGCGTTTCTTTTTCGGCTGGCAATCCACGGCCGTGTGATTCGGAGTTTGGTTTTTCTTTCTTGTGGGCACAAGTTCGCTCAATAAAGAATTTCCCTGAGTTTCATTTACGTTGTGCCTGCGCGACTGCATTCTGCTTCTACTACGTGACATTTCTGGTGGAGGGGCGGGGTATTGGCGTATTGGTAAAGAAGGCCGCGTAGCTTTTCTAGGTCTACGAAAATACAGCAAACGCCGCTTGCGAAACATCGCATAATCACTGACGAATCGGCACGCCCCATACGCCGGAGCCCGTACCGCGTTTCAGCCCGAGAACGTGATGCAATCAAGGAACAAGTCGAAGAAATGCTTCGTGATGGCATCATCCAGCCGTCTAGAAGTCCATGGTCATCCCCCGTCGTGCTCGTGAAGAAGAGAGACGGCACGCTGCGGTTTTGCGTCGATTATCGACTCCTTAATCGCGCCACGAAAAAAGACGTCTACCCGTTCCCCAGAATCGATGATACGCTGGATAGACTCAGCAGCGCGAAGCATTTTTCTTCGATGGACATGAGGAGTGGCTACTGGCAAATCGAGGTCGACGAAAGAGAACGCGAGAAAACTGCTTTCATCACACCGGATGGACTTTTCGAATTCAAGGTCATGCCATTCGGACTTTGTTCCGCGCCCGCAACATTCCAGCGTGTTATGGACACCGTGCTGGCAGGCCTGAAATGGCAAACTTGTCTCGTTTACCTGGACGACGTAGTCATCTTCGCTCCGACCTTCGATGAGCACCTTCAGAGGCTCCAAACTGTATTCGAAGCGATCAAGTCTTCAGGACTGACCTTGAATCCCAAGAAGTGCCGCTTCGTCCACGACGAGCTCATGTTCCTCGGCCACGTAATTAGCCACCACGGCGTGCGCCCGGACCCCCATAAGACGGCCGCCGTTGCGAATTTCCCGCAGCCCACAGACAAGAAGGCTGCATACTGTAACTTTAGCGCAAACACACGAGGACACACAAGAAAGGAACACACGGACCAGCGCAGACTATCAACTGGTTTTTTATTCACAAAGAAACCACATATATACTCTTTTTCCGCACCTCATTATCACTGCGCATGAGCAATTTGGCATCGTACCTTCGTACCTTCCCGATGTGATAGCAGACCAGGACGAAATGACACAACCAGAGCTTGCAAACGTCAGGTCTGTCGCAGAACGTGATAGGCCAGATACATAAGTTGGGGTTCTGGAATTTACACAATGAAAACCATTCAAGGTGGTCCATTCAAACAGCCGTGTACCACAAGCATCGGATCGGTAACCCCAAGTTATGTGGTGTGAGTTCAAATCCCCTACTATGATAAGATTTTTTCTACATGCTGCTACTGCGGAATCAAGATAATTAGTGTTCATAACGCCAGTAGGAAAATAAAAATTGATGGAAAATGGTGTACAGCCAGGAATAGTTGCATCTAATGCCAAAATTTCAATACTTGTAGATAATGACTGATGAGCAATCTTTGCTCTGTGACAGATGTTCTTAGAGATGAAACACGCCAAGCCACCTCTACTAGAACGGCGATTGAAACGAAAGCAATGATAGTTATTAAGATTAAAACTTTTTTCTGTGGAAAGCCAAGTTTCTTGCAATATAACTAAATGAGGAGAATATGTTGCACAAAGTTGTAACAAATGAGTTGCTGCAGCAAAAATTGATCGACAATTCCACTGCAGTACTTTCAATGTACATATGTTGAGGTAAACCGGCAGTTTCAACAGCTTTCTGGAGAATGCCGTCTTTTAAGAAATCTTCCTTCTTTGTTGGACTGCTATCTTGACATATTTTTGTTTACAGTCTGTGTAAGAGAACAGATTTCGGGGAGTAAGGGGCGGCCCGCCGTTTACTGGCTCTAATGTATAAATCCATGTTTTCTGAGCATTGTGAATTGATTTCGGAAATATCACCACTCTCCTGTTCGAAGCGAGATGATGTAGGCTCATCATCCTCAATTCTGCCAGATGTGGCTCCTCTCACAGGTTCTTCAATAATGTCTTCGTGACTATGCATGACACTTGTATCAAGTGCAGTTCGCCCAGCTACTTGCACGATTTGTGTCATGTGGTCTGTCATAAAATGTTCAATTGCTTCTGAAAATGCCCGAAAAAAGTGCGCTCAGTGCCTTTAACATAGCCTTCTCCACAGCACCGGCCACAACTTCACCTATAGTTGAATCCATAGCTTGTGAATGACGAGCAGCCGCTTCAGCGTATCCGCCCAATCTCTCTAATACAATAGCTCGAGCTTCACGGCATGAGAATCGCTTCCTTTCGATAATTTCCAAGATGTGAAGCTCTTGAGCTCTAGCCAGGCAGCTTGAGTGATCGGCAGGGTGGGCACCTTAGCACCTTTCGCTCTGAGAAGTACATGTTTTAGTGTCGTGGTCTGCTCAGCATACGCGGTATCGAAGAGATGACCGACATCCCTAATGGAATGACCATATCGCCAACACTGCACGCATTGCAGTGGACGGGAAGCAAGTGTCTCAACTCTCTAAATTAAGGGCCATGCCTTAATTTCTGTGGGCCTACTTATACCTGCAAATGTCACAATCACTGTCTCGGTGGGGACTCTTTGGTTATCAGAGACTCGTGAGCACCGGTACACTGATATGGTCCCAGCAGCTGAAATCCTTTCCAAAACCTCTGATGCGCACAGGCTCGAGTCAACTCCGCGAACTAAGCCTTTAACGCAAACGAGATGAGCGGGAATAAATGGGTTTACCGGATGCGATGCAAACGTTGCGCACTTTAACAGGTCAGAAACACAGGCCTGGTCCGGAGAGCAACACAGCATTCCGCTTCTGCCAAATTGTCGGACATCGGTGATGTTGTGGTAGTGTGGGGTGGCTTTCCGCAGCTCCTCCTGGATTACCTTCGGATTTTTCACGCGGATTCATCCCCCCCATTGGTCGGCACTAGTGCGAGTGGAACACTGCGGATCCCGCTGCGCAAAAAAGCCTCTATGGGTATGTCATTAGTGGGATGAGAGACCATCCAGAGGAAAGACCTCTGGCCAGGAGATGAGAGAGACATCAAGTACTCACAGTAAAATCAGATCAGAAAAAGAGGAAAATTCAAAACGAAAAACACAAAAAAAATTGGCAGATCCCACGCGTTGTCGGACTCGATCTAATGCGACGCAGCCAGCAAGAAGCAAATCATGCTATACCCACGTCATGATTTACCTGTTACGACCTGTCATTTATGTTCGTCGTATCGTCACGTCGCGCAATACCCATCTGGGTGTATATCAAGCTAGCAAACTGGACGCAAGCGCACCAGGAGCATCACATGTGAATGGCCTTGTACATGACATGCAATTCGGGATTGTCATGTTACCAGCTGCCACTTATGTTTGCCATACAGTCACGTCACGCAATACCAATTTTGGCACATATCAAGCAAGCGAAACGGCCGCGACCACGCTATGAGCATGTCATGCAAGTCATGCTGTACATTATATGTCATGATTCTTATATTACCACTGGTCATTTATGTTTTTCATACGTAAACGTGATGCAAAATTGAAGGACACTTTGCACATTTCAAAGTGTGTTCGGCGAAAGCTTGTGGCCATTCGGCTGACTATGCGATGGATGCAAAAGTTTATTGTGAGTCCTGAGGTGCACGGCTCAACGACTATGCGATGTCTTTTTTTAGATGTGAAGCATCTTATGGCGAAGCTTAATCCGGTGGTGGTGGTGGTGTGCCGCGTGACCACGCTTACTGCACATGCGCAAGCCCTTTCAAAAAATAAAAATAAAAAACCTCCTCTCCCCCTCTCTCTCCTCTAGGCATCCCTTCCCGCGGCAACCACACTCTCACTGCGCATGCGCCTCCCCTCCTCTCTCCCATCCTACGCTCCCCCCCTCTCTCCTCTAGGCATCCCTGCCCGCGGCGTCCACACTCCTAGGCGCTGCGCCGTGCTCCCGACTGAGCCGCAGAAATTAGGCGCCTTTTCCTTCTTCGACAACCACCACCACACTCCCACTGCGCATGCGCGTCACCCCCTTTCTCTCCTCTCCTACGCTCCCCCCCTCTCTCGCCTCGCGACTCCGACGCAGGCAGCGTCTGCTAGCGAGTTTCTTGGTGGAAAAAACCGACTGCTCGCGCTGCATAACCGTTCACTGGCCACCCCGTATATATGACACTGAATCTTGCCCTGCAAGGTTGTGCTGGTGGGAGATTTATCTTGTGCGTTGTTGAACAATAAAAATTCGCAGCGTGCGCGTTAACTAAAAGCGGACTGTGGGTTTCTGTGTCCAGTCGGAGTCTTCTGTCTCTCATTGCCCATTAGCAGAGATTGGCATGTTCCAGTAGGAAACACTGCTGCATCACTGCGTGCTTTGCGCCTCCCCAGTTTTCTCTCCTGCGCAACGCTGCGATGAGCGCCAGCGTCAACGACGCCGCCAGTGTAAACGTTAGCACCCGCTGCTTCGCATCTACACATGGTTCCCTTTAGCGGGAGATGGAGTAATTTTTTTTACACTCTCAGTGGGATGACACACAAACGCAATGTGTTCGCGTTTTCTTTTTTAATTTTTCACCGCGAATCGCAGCGAGACGCGAGACTAATCTGCCTCCGTTTCGCATGCGTTCGTATTCTCGCGCTTTTCGCATCGTGCAGACGCCATCCGTGTTCCAGCGCTTAGATTGACGGACACTTTGTAAATTCCAAAGTGCGTTCTGCGAGCGCCTGTGCCCATTGAGGCGGGGTCGTTAAGAATGGAACGCGATGCGCGCGTCTCCCTCCTTGCATGATTGGACATGCTGGGCACAGCGACGCTACGCAAGCAAAGCGTGAGCGCTCTAGAGCCCGACGCGACAGGCGTCCGTTTGTGCGCCCCGGCGGCCCCCTGGCACCGTGCGAGGGCACGGCCGGACGAACGGACGAATGGATCGATGGACAGACGTGAACCTGAGGCATTAAATGGCTTTCGCCTTAATACCGAACTTGTAATCAAGCTAGCGAAACGGCCGTGAGCGAGCCATGGGCGTGGCATGTAAATCATGTTGTACATGACATGTATTTCATGATTTTCCAATTTGCGATCTGTCATTTATGTTTGCCATAGGCACCAGACATTGACCAGAGGGCGCGATGGAGCTCTTGTGGGACGCCTGAGCATTGACGGCACCGACCGCCAGGGATATCAAGAAAATGAAACGCTCGCTGAACACATCGACGCGCTCAAGTATCTCCCTTTTGGGCACGTTTTCAATGAACGCTTCCTGAGTGCATCCGTAATCACCTGTGACCACCCTCTCCCCCACTTAAAAAAAAAGAAAAATGCCCCCACCTCCCCGAAGGGAATCGTGAGGAAATGCGAAGGCATTTCGAGCGCGCTTCACTCCATTTATATATACGTGCGAGCGAGCGGACGGGAGTGCGGGGCGCAGGGAGGAGAGAGAGCGAACGGCGAGAGAAGGAGCGGCGAAGCACTGCACCTACCCTCTGCTACACTCTCCACACACGCGGGAGCTCCGCCGAGCTTCCGCGATGCGAGCGCCCTCACACACCCGAGCGCGCTCCTCCTCTCCACTCACTCTCCGCTACTCCGCCCGCACCACCTGCTGCCGGTTGCCTAGGAGCGAGGATAAGGGCGCGCGCCCGCAGCTGTTGCTATGGGAGAGGGAGTGAGAGCGGAGAGATAAAAAATTACACCATCTTCCGCTAAAGGGAACCATGTGTAGATGTGAAGCAGCGGGCGCTAACGCTTACACCGGCGGCGGCGTTGACGCTGGCGCTCATCGCAGCGTTGCGCAGGAGAGAAAACTGGGGATGCGTAAAGCACGCAGCGATGGAGCGGTGTTTCCTACTGGAACATGCCAATCGCTGCTAATGTGCAATGAAAGACAGAAGACTCCGACTGGACAGAGAGACTCGCAGTCCGCTTTTAGTTAACGCGCACGCTGCGAATTTTTATTGTTCAACAACGCACAGGAGAAATCTCCCACCGGCACCACCTTGGAGGTCAAGATCCATTGCCATATATACGGGGTGGCCAGTGAACGGTTGTGCAGCGCGAGCAGTCGGTTTTTTCAACCAAGAAACTCGCTAGCAGACGCTGCCTGTGTCGGCGTCGCGAGGCGAGAGAGGGGGGGGAGCGTAGGAGAGGAGAGAGAGGGGGGCGCGCGCATGCGCAGTGGGAGTGTGGGACGCTGCGGGCAGAGATGCCTAGAGAAGAGAGGGGGGGAGCGTAGGAGAGGAGAGAGAGGTGGGACGCGCACGCGCAATGGGAGTGTGGACGCCGCGGGCAGGGATGCCCAGAGGAGAGAGGGGGGGAGCGTTGCAGTGGAGAGAGGAGGGGAGGCGCATGCGCAGTGAGGGTGTGGTTGCCGCGGGGAGGGATGCCTAGAGGAGAGAGAGGGAGAGAGGATGTTTTTTATTTTTATTTTTTTAAAGGTTTTGCGCATGCGCAGTAAGGGTGGTCACGCCGCACACCACCACCACCGGATTAAGCTTCGCCATAAGATGCTTCACATCTAACACCTGCCGGCGCTTACCTCCTCAACCTATCCTCCTCCTCCTCCTCCGCGGACAACGCTGGACAACGCCGGATGCCTGACATAGCCCGACTATGAAATGCATTCGCCTTTAAAAAAGGGCAGATGTGCCCTTGCGGGTCCGCTTTTGCTGCGTCTATTCGCTAGGCTATGCAGTGGCGGGCTCGATTTTGCGGCGTGTACTCGCTAGGCTGTACGTTCTGGCGCTACCGTCGGATCTCATAAACTGCATTGCCGGGAGCCTATACAGACACGTCTCGGAATAGCAAAGTTGGTGTATAATAAGCTAGCGAAATGGCCACGAGCGTGCCATGAGCATGGCTTACAAGTCATGTTGCACATGACATGTCATAATTTTCATATTATATATCACTTGTCATTTATGTTCGTCATACAGTCACGTCATGCAATACCAAATATGGTGTATATCAAGCCAGCGAAACGGCGGCGAGCGTGCGATGAGCGTGGCATGCAAGTCATGTGGCACATGACATGTCATGAGTTCCATATTACCACTTGTCATTTATGTTCGTCATACAGTCATGTCATGCAATACCAAATATGGTGTATATCAAGCTAGCAAAAGGACCGCGAGCGTGCCATGAGAGTAGCATGCAAGTTATGTTGCACATGACATGTTATGTTGCACATGACGAGTCATGTTTGCCATATTACAATTTGTCATTTACGTTTGTCATACAGTCACCTCATGCAATACAAATTTGGTGTATATCAAGCTAGCGAAACGGCCGCGAGCGTGCTACAAGCGCGGCATGCAAGTCATGTTGTACATGACATGCACGTCATGGTTTTAATATTATTACCTGTCACTTGTGTTGGTCATGCAGAAATGTCTCATCATACCAATTTTTGGATATATCAAGTTAAGGAAACGGCCACAGGAGTACCAGGGCCATGTCATGTAAATCATGCCGTTCATGACAAGTTATTCATGATTTTTATGATATGACCAGTCATTCATGTGCGTCCTACAGTTATGTTATGCCATACCAATTTTGGTACAAATCCCATCAACAAAAAAGCCGGCAGATCCCACGCACTGTGGAAATCGATGTGATGCGAAGCAGCCAGGAAGGAGCAAATCATGCTTTACATAATTGGCATTTCATGTTTTACATGTTAGGACCTGTCATTTATGTTCGTCATACAGTCATGTCGCGCAATACCAATTTTGGTGTATACCAAGCTAGCGAACTGGACGCAAGCGCACCATGAGCGTGGCATGTAAATGACGTTGTAGATGACATGCATGCCAAGATTTTCATGCTACCACCTGCCACTTATGTTCGTTACACAGTCATGTCACTGAATACCAAATTTGGTGTATATCAAGCTAACGAAATGGCCGCGAGCGCGCCATGAGTGTGCAATGCAAGTCATGTTGCTCATGACATGTCCTGATTTTCATATTACCACTTGTCATTTACGTTCGTCATACAGTCATGCCACTGAATACCAAATTTGGTGTATATAAAGCTAACGAAACAGCCGCGAGCGCGCCATGAGCGTGGCATGCAGGTCATGTCGCACATGACAAGGCATGATTTCCATATTACCACTTGTCATTTATGTTCGTCATACAGTCACGTCACTCAATCCCAAATTTGATGTATATCAAGCTAACGAAATGGCCGCGAGCGCGCCATGAGCGTGGCATGCAAGTCATGTCGCACATGACAAGTCATGATTTCCATATTACCACTTGTCATTTATGTTCGTCATACAGTCACGTCACGCAATACCAAATTTGGTGTATATCAAGCTAACGAAACGGCCGCGGGCGCGCTATGAGCGTGGCATGTAAATCATGTTGTTCATGACATGTTCGTCATACGGTCACGTCACTCAATCCCAAATTTGGTGTATATGAAGCTAACGAAACGGCCGCGAGCACGCTATGAGCGTGGCATGTAAACCATACTTTTCATGACAAGTTATTCATGAGTTTCATGATATGACCAGCCATTTATGTTCGTAATACAGTCATGTTATGCCAAACCAAATTTGGTATAAATCCCGTTAACGATTCGGCCAGCAGAGCACAAAGTCATAGGCGGCTAGATAGATAGCTAGATAGATAGATACGCTCAAAGTCGCCGAAGTTCGCTAAGAAATGCTTCGCATTTTATACGGTCAGGAGAGCACAAAGTCGTAGGCGGCTAGATAGATAGCTAGATAGATAGATACGCTCAAAGTCACCGAAGTTCGCTAAGAAATGCTTCGCATTTAAAACACTGCCGCCCGTCCCGCGACCAGCGCCCTGCAACAGATTGCGTCAAACCACCAGATCCTTGAAAGCAGAACAAGCCAGAGCAGACGAAGAGCTAGGAGCTGCGCCGTGGAACGTCCTCGCTCCTAACTGATCTCATAATGATATTCATATCTTCTGACGCCCGATGGCAATGGACGCTTGTACCACGCAATAATAACTGCGACATTACATGTTGCATTGTGTTTGTAAAGCATGAAAGTTATTTTCACTGCATTTCCAAGCAGGAAGTTATTTTCACTGTACTTCCAAGCAGAGGCGTGGCTGTGTGAAACGATTGAAACGCAGACGGCCCGGGTTCGATCCTCACTCGGACCCTGAAAATTTTATTATTTATTTTATTTGCATCTTTCTCGATTTTTCGGTCATGGACAAGATGATGATTTTTCGCTCACAACCAACGACACCGACGCCGACACCGACGCCGGAATTTCTGCGAAAAGAGCTCTTAAACGTTATTGCGTTAAAAAATTATGTGGGTCCCCTAATCGATTGCTGTGGTGGCTTTGACGGCAAAAGCGTTAATGCGCTATCATAATTTCATTTGCGAGTGTTCAGTTCTTTTGGTTAATGTATGAAATTACTCTCATCAATCGTAATGACGTCTAGTTATTTTCATAATGGCTGTCGCGAACTTTCTTATATTAGTATGCACTGCACTCTGGAACTCTTAGTTAATCTTAATTTGGCGTGACCAGTATTATTCCCATGCCTCAAATTGATGTTAAGTAGCTTTTATTACTCTTCCCATCACATAATAACTTATAATTATTGGCAATTACGCTCATTTATTTAGTAATCTACTTTAGCGCGCTTTAACAAAGGCGTCTTGTGACCTTCGTGTTTTTGTATTGTTATTTATCCTAATTTCTTTTAATTAGTACAGGAGGCTCTTGAACAATGACTCTTAGTTACGTGGTACTTAGTTCATTTTTACAACTTTATGGAATGGTAGAGGTGTGGAATGCCGCTTGCTGATTTTTGCTATCGCAACTGTTGCACACGGTGGGCGGCCGGATGGTCGCATCCGAGACTAATGAGCCAGTTATGCCTTTCGCTTTTGAAAGGTCTCCGCGACACTTTTCCAAGTAATCGTCTATAATGGCTTCATTAAAAGAACTTATTCTGCCACGAATCGACCACCGCAAAAAATTTTAGAATCCGTCAAGTACGAGCGAATTTAAGGGACTCGCTGCACGTTACAAATGCTTTCTCCCTCCTTTGATACCAGCGTGCACGCTGAAAGCTACGCAGGGAGGGGTAATGGTAAGAGGGCATGAAGGTGCAGGAGAACATCAGTTTGTCCTAGTTCGTGCTTACTGTTCGACATCTTGGCCACAAAAGAAAGACGAGGACAGAGGGAGGTACGACGAGACAGGTGAAAAACTTTCAACTCGTTTATTCACAGAAAGACGTCGCAATGTCTAGCGAGTTATGACATGCGCAGACACAGTTACATCCGTTCATCAGCCTAGCGGGGCAATCACTTATAAAAAAAAACACATTTCTGGTTCAAATAACCTAATAGATGTATCGCTGACAAAGTCAGCACTTTTCTTTCTAATGTAACAGGATTTTAATAGCTCTCGAGTTGTTTGATCTAGGCTTCTGCCCGGAATCTTGATCCCCTGAAACCGTGATTCACAGGTGCAGTCTTTGCAGTGCGCAGGCAGGTGCGCCAAATTGTATTTTTTTAAACTTTTGTTCGTGTTCCCTGGCTCCATCCGCGCGACAGGGGAATTTCATACACCACACGGCTTTGCATGGATCTTGCGAGAACCATGCCTTCCTTTAGGTTCTCTGGAGGTACGGGGGGCAGAGCCGTGCCAGCTTCAAAGGCGCCGAAAAAACAACGGGGACACCATACCTGCCTGCTACCTTCCTTAGGTTGTGGCTAACCTAATGTATATAAGGCACCACTTCAGGTCTTACGGAAAATGTGCTCGTCTTTGTCCTTGCCTCACTCCTCGAACCTTTCACCTTCTGCAGAAGAGTTTCCACCACTGGCGTCACCATCGAGTTACGGAACCCAGCCGCCTCGAGACGGGAAATCTGTTTGTCAAATGCATCCTTCATTTTGTGAACTTATATACATAAGGTTAGCCAATATCAAGATTCTGGGCGGAAGCCAAGATCAAACAGCTTGAGAGCTATTAGAAGCCCATTACATTAGAAAGGAAAATGCTGACTATGTGAGCAATATATTATTAGATTCTTTCAATCCGAAATGAATTTATTTTTTTAAGTGGCTGCCCTGCTAGGCTGATGAGTGAATTTAATGGTTTCTGCGCATGTCACAAGTCCCTATATATTGTTACGTATTTCTATGAATAAACGAGTTGAAAGTTTACCGCCCGTGTCGTCTTACCTCCTTCTGTCCTCGTCTTTTTTGTGCGGTCAACATGTCGAACCAAAAGTTGCGTCCCCTCGTCAGCAGGCGTCATGAGCTTAGGCACATGTTTTTTTCATTTTATTGCGATAGCAATTATGGACAATCTCGACGGGTTTTTGCCGTCGCCGTTGCCGTCATCGTCGCCGTCATGTCGCGTATGAAGTCCAAATTGATAAGAACCCCCTGCGCATCGTACGTTCTACCAGCGGGTAATAGCGGGCGAGCGGGAGCGGTGAACGCGGCTGAAGCGGCGATCAAACGAGCCGGCATCTTCGTCGCTCCGAGGCGCGTGCGATAAGATTCCCCCAATTGTTCAACCGGCTCCCGCTCGTCGTTCGCGAGCGCGAAAAGACGCGAGGGGGGGGATTCCTCGAGTGACCTTCGATTTTACGACCACGGTCGTCGTGGGCGCGCGCGTTATCTCCCGATCTCGGCAGCCGACAGGGGGCGACCGGTGTACCCTTCTACGTGCTGCGCTCTCAACGCGAAGAGAATATGGTGTGCAGAGTGTCCCTGGAGCGGCCGTATTCTCTTAAACAAGCGTTTTCTAGAGTTGCGTGAGATCGGAAACCAAAAAATCAGCTGCCAGCCTCACTTCGTATAACATTACAAATTGTTGCTATCGCATTCATTGCTTCACCCTTGCGGTGAAACTGACTTTTTTCTTCGAACGCACGGCTTTGTACTTTCAATGTGATCGCAAGCGGGCGCGTGGCGGCATACCGTGGCGACCACGGTAACTATGCAGCTCACGATGACCAAATCAGCCAACGACCGTGGGCGTTCTGCGCATGCGCGATGGCGTCGACGAGGCACGCGTCATGATTTTTGGTGGCCGGAACGCGACGACCAGTGTGGGCCGAGGGACATCTGGTGTCGGAAACTTGCAAATGGCCCACCGCTTAACCACCCTTCCCTCCCCCCCCCAAAAAAGGCTCGAATGCAGGCCCTCGAGATTTCCTACGGGTGGGCCAGTGACGAGTTCGGGGGGCCAAGGGCGACCATATACGATATCAGCGCTCTCCACTGCAGGTGGTGTTCGAACCCGGAACAGGCCATATTGGCCTTTTAGAGCGAAAGCCTTTAATGTCTCATGCTCACGTCCGTCCGGTGTCCGTCCGGTGTCGATCCGGCGTTCGTCCGTCCGGTGTCCGTCCGGCGCCCGGTGTCCGTCCGTCCGTCCGGTGTCTGTCCGTCCGATGTCCATCTGTCCGTCCGGATGTCCGTCTGTCCATCCGTCCGTCCGTCCGTCCGTCTGTCCCTCCGTCCGGATGTCAGTCTGTCCGTCCGTCCGGATGTCCGTCTGTCCGTCCGTCCGTCCGTCCGAATGTCCGTCCGTCCGGCTGTCCGTCTGTCCGTCCGGATGTCCGTCTGTGCGTCCGTCCGTCCGGATGTCCGTCCGGATGTCCGTCCGTCCGTCGGTCTGTCTGTCCGTCCATCCGTCCGTCCAGATGTGCATCCGTGCGTCCGAATGTCCGTCTGTCCGTATGTCCGTCCGGATGTCCATCCATCCATCCGGATGTCCGTCTGTCCGTCCGTCCGTCTGTCCGTCCGTCCATCCGTCCGTCCGGATGTCCGTCCATCCGTCCGTCCGGATGTCCGTCTGTTCGTCCGTCCATCCGGATGTCCGTCCGTCCGGATGTCGGTCTGTCCGTCCGGATGTCCGTTCGTCCGTCCGTCCGGATGTCCGTCTGTTCGTCCGTCCGTCCGGATGTCCGTCCGTCCGTCCAGATGTCCATCCGTCCGTCCGGATGTCCATCCGTCCGTCCGGATGTCCGTCTGCCCGTCCGGATGTCCGTCCGTCCGTCCGCCCGTCCGTCGGTCTTTCCATCAGTTGAATGGCCACACGCTTTCGCCGAACACACCTTGGTATGTACAAAGTGTCCTTAAATTTTTTCTGGGTTAACTACGCTAACCACGGCCGTCTCAGTGGTAAGCGTGGCCAAGTCTTGAGAAGAAGGCGATGGTGGCATTGTGTGTATTTCGTTAAAAGTGCCTCAGCGCGGAGCCCTGCGTGATCCCACACTCTAGTACATTCTAGTTATACTGAAGAAAAAAAAAGTGCTAAAATCTCGCACCGAAATACTATATCGCATTGTGCACAATCACAGAGCAGCGCGTTTCCTGCAGAGAGAGAGAGAAACGCAAAGGAAAGGCAGGGAGGTTAACCAGGTTGTACCCGGTTTGCTACCCTACGCGGGGGGAAAGGGAGAAGGGGAGTAAAAGGAGAGAAAGAAAAGGGGAAAGAGATAACAAGTCATACGCGCACACACATATCAGTGTTCACCGCGCACACCCAGGCAGTCACTAACTACACATACTTGAGATCAGTTCCTCTGCGGTTGTCTAACCGCGGAACTCGAGATGTTAAAAAAGGCGTGAAAGGACTGGCTCCAAGGAATCCAGGACTTGCAGTGCGCATTTAGCTGATGGAGTTGTCATCCTGTTGAGAAGAGCGCGCATAGTGGTCATGAGAGACCTCAACACAGTGAGGACTTGTAGATTTTCGTCGCGGAAATCATCTGGGGACGATGATTGCGGGGCATTCTGCACCGGCTCTTTATGAGTTCTCAGTGCAGTGGTCTCGGAAAACATGCGTGGACAGACGCACTCTCCATGGGTAGATATTATGGAAATTTTCGCCCCTGATATCTTTAGTGCAGTGCCCTATGTCGTAAACTGCATTCTCTGCCAGAAAATTGATGTAATGCATGTCGGAAAATACCGTTAGCAGCCGTAAATGGCCATGTTTTGAATGCGAATGCATTTCTAAGTCGGGCTATGTCAGGCATTCGGCGTTGTCCGGCGTTGTCCGCGCGCCGGCAGGTGTTATCTCTCCGCTCTCACTCCCTCTCCCATAGCAACAGCTGCGGTCGCGCGCGCTTATCCTTAGCCCCTAGCAACCGGAGCATGTGGTGCGAGAGAGTGTAGGAGAGGGTAGGTGCAGTGCTTCGCCGCTCCTTTTCTCGCCGTTTGCTCTCTCTCCTCCCTACGCCCCACGCTCCCGTCCGCTCGCTCGTCACTCTCGACCGTTGGCTGGCTGGGCGCCTCTCAAGGCGATGGCAGAAGTCAGTGTCGGCGCAAGAAATGCATTCGCATTTCCTCACGATTCCCTTCGGGGAGGTGGGGGGCATTTTTAGAAGGAACTGCACCGCAACCTTCTTATGTGATGTTGATTAAACTAAGGACTTCTATAGAAACATATGTTTTCCACAGAGATTCGCTGGCCCACATCGATGTGACAGTGGCCTTGTCCAAGTTTTCCAAGATAAAAAAGTCCGTCACTGGATGCGTCATAACGCGATGATCTGAAACTCTGTTTAATGCTAGGCTTCCCTAAGGTATGCCACGCAGGAAGCAAATAGCATATAATCTTTTATGTGATTGAGCACATTGACAAATCATTAGCTTGCTTCGAAACAATGGCGTGATAGATGCGATTATTATTAGCCAAAGCTTATGGCTTAACCGAGCCCCGTTCCTGCGTCTACAATACACCAGTGTTAGGTATAAACACGTGCGTAACTGAAATTGTAGCAGTGAGCCTGAGCTCCTCCATCATCAAAACTTTTAAATACTCACAGTGCTTGTTCTAATTAGTTGTGGTAGATTACTTTGGTATGCGTTCGCGTTCTAATTGAACGACTGCCTATTTAGCATAAAGGCAACCGCGCATTTGGTCGGACTGCTCCAGCATCCAACGAACAGCCTTCTAGCTACTTCAACTGCATCGACAAATTACTTTTGCTTTATTAGGTGGTATGTAATACTTTGTGTTTTTATATTTAGAATTTGACAATTTGTCTACCTCTCAGCTGTTATTCTTCAAGCGTAAGTCAGACTTGTTACAATTCCAAGTAAGTTGAATTTTGTTGCACGAATCACAAATGGATACTAGTAAAAAAAACCGGGGGGTTGGGCGGGGGGGGGACATTTGTAAGTTTCCGACACCAAATGTCGCTCGGCCCACACTTGTCGTCGCGTTTCGGCCACCAAATATCATGACGCGTGCCTCGTCCACGCCGTCGCGCATGCGCAGAATGCCCGCAAAGTTCTTGGTCGTTGGCTGATTTGGTCAGCGTGAGCTGCATAGTTACCGTGGTCGCCACGGTATGGCGCCACGTGCCTGCTCGCGATCACACAGAAAGTACAAAGCCTAGCGTTCGAAGAAAATATGAAAAAAAAAAACATCTGCCTAAGTTCATGACGCCTGCTGACGAGGGGGCGCAACTTTTTGTTCGACATCTTGACCGCACAAAAAAGACGAGGACAGAGGGAGGTAAGACGACACGGGCGGTAAACTTTCAACTCGTTTATTCATAGAAATACGTAACAATATATAGGGACTTGTGACATGCGCACAAACCATTAAACCTACCAGGGCAGCCACTTAAAAAAATAAACTCATTTCGGATTGAAAGAATCTAATAATATATTGCTGACATAGTCAGCATTTTTTTTTCTAATGTAGTGGGCTTCTACTAGCTCTCGAGCTGTTTGATCTTGGCTTCTGCCCAGAATCTTGATGCCTAACCTTATGTATATAAGTTGACAAAATGCAGGATGCAATTGACAATCAGATTTCCCGTCTCAAGGCGGCTGGGTTCCGTAACTCGATGGTGACGCCAGTCGTGGACACCCTCCTGCAGAAGGTGAAGGGTTCGAGGAGTGAGGCAAGGACAAAGACGAGCACATTTTCCGTAAGACCTGAAGTGGTGCCTTATATACATAAGGTTAGCCACAACCTAAGGAAGGTAGCAGGCAGGTATGGTGTCCCCGTTGTTTTTTCGGCGCCTTTGAAGCTGGCACGGCTCTGCCCCCGTACCTCCAGAGAACCTAAAGGAAGGCATGGTTCTCGCAAGATCCATGCAAAGCCGTGTGGTGATTGAAATTCCCCCGTCGTGCGGCAAGTCCTACATAGGGCTGACGGAGCGGTGCTTGAATGATGGAGCCAGGGAACACGAACAAAAGTAAAAAAAATACAATTTGGCGCACCTGCCTGTGCACTGCAAAGACTGCACCTGTGAATCACGGTTTCAGGGGATCAAGATTCTGGGCAGAAGCCTAGATCAAACAACTCGAGAGCTATTAAAATCCTGTTACATTAGAAAGAAAAGTGCTGACTTTGTCAGCGATACATCTATTAGGTTATTTCAACCAGAAATGTGTTTTTTTATAAGTGATTGCCCCGCTAGGCTGATGAGCGGATGTAACTGTGTCTGCGCATGTCATAACTCGCTAGACATTGCGACGTCTTTCTGTGAATAAACGAGTTGAAAGTTTTTCACCTGTCTCGTCGTACCTCCCTCTGTCCTCGTCTTTCTTGTGTGGCCAAGATGTCGAACAGTAAGCACGAACTACGACAAACTCATGTTCTCCTGCACCTTCATGCCCTCTTACCATTACCCTCCCTGCGTAGCTTTCAGCGTGCACGCTGGTACGAAAGGAGGGAGAAAGCATTTGTAACGTGCAGCGAGTCCCTTAAATTCGCTCGTACTTGACGGATTCTAAAATTTTTTGCGGTGGTCGATTCGTGGCAGAATAAGTTCTTTTAATGAAGCCATTATAGACGATTACTTGGAAAAGTGTTGCGGAGACCTTTCAAAAGCGAAAGGCATAACTGGCTCATTAGTCTCGGATGCGACCATCCGGCCGCCCACCGTGTGCAACAGTTGCGATAGCAAAAATCAGCAAGCGGCATTCCACACCTCTACCATTCCATAAAGTTGCAAAAATGAACTAAGTACCACGTAACTAAGAGTCATTGTTCAAGAGCCTCCTGTACTAATTAAAAGTAATTAGGGTAAATAACAATACAAAAACACGAAGGTCACAAGACGCCTTTGTTAAAGCGCGCTAAAGTAGATTACTAAATAAATGAGCGTAATTACCAATAATTATAAGTTATGTGTTGGGAAGAGTAATAAAAGCTACTTAACATCAATTTGAGGCATGGGAATAATACTGGTCACGCCAAATTAAGATTAACTAAGAGCTCCAGAGTGCAGTGCATACTAATTTAAGAAAGTTTGCGACAGCAATTATGAAAATAACTAGACGTCATTACGATTGATGAGAGTAATTTCATACATTAACCAAAAGAACTGAACACTCGCAAATGAAATGATGATAGCGCATTAACGCTTTTGCCGTCAAAGCCATCACAGCAATCGATTAGGGGACCCACAATGTCTTAACGCGATAGCGTTTAAGAGCTCGTTTCGCAGAAATTCCGGCGTTGGTGTCGGCGTCGGCGTCGTTGGTTGTGAGCGAAAAATCATCATTTTGTCCGTGACCGAAAAATCGAGAAAGATGCAAATAAAATAAATAATAAAAATTTCAGGGTCCGAGTGAGGATTGAACCCGGGCCATCTGCGTGGCAAGCAGGTGTCCTACCGCACAGCCACGCCTCTGTTTGGAAATGCAGTGAAAATAACTTCGTGCTTGGAAATGCGGTGAAAATAACTTTCATGCTTTGCAAACGCAAGCGTCCTTTATATAGGCGTCGCAATATAACATGTAATATCCCAGGAATATTGCGTGGTACAAGCGTACATTGCCATCGGGCGTCAGAATGTGTGACTATCCTAACGATTTTATAGTTTAAAGCTGGCCACCCATTGCAAACGGCACACACCTTACTGCGCGTATTCCCTTAACACCACGTAGTGGGTGCATAGCAAGTATGCACTAAGTGGTTGAAGTAGGCAGTCGGGACAGAATGTCGCTATCGCGTTCAACTCTTCAAGGCGAAAATTAGGGTCCCCCCACTTTTTTTTCCTTTTTCCTTTGATATTTTTGTATGCGCCAGGCCTTATCGCTCCTGATATTTTCTATGCGCGACTGTGACTAGCGCGGGATAAACCTGCAGTTTTCGTCTGACGCAAGCGCACTACAGTCTAGAAGCCCTGATTCAACCCCACCGCCTTCCATTATGTGTTGCCAAAGAGCTAAGAGGGACAAACCACACGTTTTGTTAACGCAAGGGAGCGCCTAACTACGTACACAAGAGAGCAAGGCTTGCTTGGTACGGATGCCGCGGACGCGCTGAACATGGCTATAATTTTCCGCGGATGTGCTCCGCCGACGAGCGGCCATTTTTCCTCCGAATTATTTTGTGGACACCTGTACACAGTTGTGAATGGATGTCAAACATTAGAAAGTGGCGAATCACCGTACGGATTGCTACAAGGAGTGGCGATGACCAACGTTACATGCTCAAATACGTGACAAAATCTATGTGAAAGAAACGGACGTAATTTATACCCGCAGTTTCATGCAAGCGCACTGTAACTGCTTTTTAACAAAAAAAAAAAAAGAAACGTGTAAGGTTACGTACACATTAGCACCGATGCGTTCAAGCCAACCGAACACTTAAGAAAGTTAGTTCGCGCATGGGATTGCTTTGGCTCTCCACATACAGCAAGTGCAGCTTCTTTTAACCAGCACTCTCACATGAAGAAGCATTACGGTCAGGTACTTGCCTTCGGAACAACCGCCATGCAAACGGAAAATTTACTCGGACAAACAGACCGCAGGAATTTTTATAAGCCTTTAAGAAATAGAGCGTAGCTACGAGTTGTGAGGCATCTGATATATATTGCAGTCGTATTCATTTTGCGAATGTGTCGTTATGTGCAGGGAAGTATAAACCAGCAGCCAATATGGCGGTTGCTCTCTGCAGCACCAACACGCCATCTTCGTTATTCTTGCCTAACTTCAACGTAACCATAGCTGCAACACCGCAACATCGACCCGGGCGCGTAAAGCGCCGAACAGCGCTTCTTAGAAGCTGGCGGCCGGGAAGTACGCCTACAAGCGTGCGACGTGGAAGACGCCTGGAGATTTAGTATTCAATCCATTAGTAACGTCGGGCACTTGACGTAGCACCGCGTCAATATAACCGGGAGATAATACCACGAGATCACCGCCGTAACATGATAATTAATGATAGCACAGTTTCTGATAAAAAAAAACTGGGAGGACGCTTGAGCTTCGCCTTCAAGAGTGCTCAATCGCCTTCAATCGGCTGCAAATCGCGCCTACAAGCATGCGAAGTGGATGACACCTGGAGATTTGAAAGATTTGGTAGGGTCCATCAGCGCTATTTCATTAGTAACGTCGGGCACTTGGCGCAGCACCGCGTCAATATAACCGCGAGATAATATCACGAGATCACCGGCATAACATGAGAATTAATGATAGCACAGTTCCTGGTCAAAAAGCTTAGAGGACGCTTGAGCTTCGCCTTCAAGAGTGCTCAATCGCCTTCAATCGGCTGCAAATCGCGCCTACAAGCATGCGAAGTGGATGACACCTGGAGATTTGAAAGATTTGGTAGGGTCCATCAGCGCTAATTCATTAGTAACCTCGGGCACTTGGCGTAGCACCGCATCAATATAACCGCGAGATAATATCACAA
Organism: Rhipicephalus appendiculatus; assembly: GCA_030522465.1. NCBI lineage: Eukaryota > Metazoa > Arthropoda > Arachnida > Ixodida > Ixodidae > Rhipicephalus > Rhipicephalus appendiculatus. The sequence goes on along the minus strand of JALIZH010012639.1, from coordinate 247,209 downwards.
GATCACCGGCATAACATGAGAATTAATGATAGCACAGTTCCTGGTCAGAAAGCTTAGAGGACGCTTGAGCTTCGCCTTCAAGAGTGCTCAATCGCCTTCAATCGGCTGGAAATCGCGCCTACAAGCATGCGAAGTGGATGACACCTGGAGATTTGAAAGATTTGGTAGGGTCCATCAGCGCCATTTCATTAGTAACGTCGGGCACTTGGCGCAGCACCGCGTCAATATAACCGCGAGATAATATCACGAGATCACCGGCATAACATGAGAATTAATGATAGCACAGTTCCTGGTCAAAAAGCTTAGAGGACGCTTGAGCTTCACCTTCAAGAGTGCTCAATCGCCTTCAATCGGCCGGAAAGTGCGCCTACAAGCATGCGACGGGGATGACACCTGGAGATTTGAAAGATTTGGTAGGGTCCATCAGCGCCATTTCATTAGTAACGTCGGGCACTTGGCGCAGCACCGCGTCAATATAACCGCGAGATAATATCACGAGATCACCGGCGTAACATGAGAATTAGTGTTAGCACAGTTTGTGGTAAAAAAAACTGGGAGGACGCTTGAGCTTCGCCTTCAAGAGTGCTCAATCGCCTTCAATCGGCCGGAAAGTGCGCCTAGAAGCATGCGACGTGGATGACGCCTGGAGATTTGGAAGATTCGGTAGGGTCCATCAGCGCTATTTGTTAGTAACGTCGGACACTAGGCGTAGCACCGTGTCAACATAACTCCGAGAAAATGCCACGAGACCACCGGCATAACATGAGACATAATGACAGCACAGTGTCTGGTAAAAAAACTGGGAGAACGCTTGAGCTTCGCCTTCAAGAGTGCTCAATCGCCTTCAATCGGCCGGAAAGTGCGCCTATAAGCGTGCGACGTGGATGACGCTTGGAGATTCGGAAGATTTGATAGGGTCCATCAGCGCTATTTCATTAGTAACGTCGGGCACTTGGCGTAGCACCGCGTCACTATAACCGCGAGATAATACCATGAGATCACCGGCGTAACATGAGAATTAGTGTTAGCACAGTTTGTGGTAAAAAAAAAACTGGGAGGACGCTTGAGCTTCGCCTTCAAGAGTGCTCAATTGCCTTTAATCGGGCCTGAATGCGGACCGCCTGCTCAATCGCTAGTATCGCTTCGTTTGGATGCCTCAACCGTGCCGTAAGGAAACAAACGACTGTGCGCGTAAGATTGGCTGTTTCAAACTATATTAGAATGTATACTGCGAGTACAATTGCTAAATCCACAGCACCATAATTGTTCCTTTTGTGAAACAGCGAAGGAGAGAGAGAGAAAGATATTTTAATGAATAGCTGGAGATGTTTGTCTGGCTTTTCGCCGGACATGCTACTACAGCGAAGGGCTCACCACGCGCCCGCAAGGCAACGCGCGAACGTATGTTTGAGCGCTTTGTAATGGGTGGGCCTTTCAAACACCCACTTGTTGCGCAATTCACATGTTCTGACGCCTGGCGTGATTCTACGGCTATGCCACGCAATATTACGTGCGTTAAGGAGACTCCTTTCACTACATGACATTCATATTGTGTTTTCTTTCTCAATGAGGTTGGAGCAATAGCTGTGGCTCTGTGGTCGAACGCCTACTTGCCACGCAGACGGCCTGGGTTCGACTTTCACTTGGACCGAAGGTATCCAATGCAAAGCATTTCTTAGCGAACTTCGGCGACTTTGAGCGTATCCGTCCGTCCGTCCGTCCGTCCGTCCGTCCGTCCGTCCGTCCGTCCGTCCGTCCGTCCGTCCGTCCGTCCGTCCGTCCGTCCGTCCGTCCGTCCGTCCGTCCGTCCGTCCGTCCGTCCGTCCGTCCGTCCGTCCGTCCGTCCGTCCGTCCGTCCGTCCGTCCGTCCGTCCGTCCGTCCGTCCGTCCGTCCGTCCGTCCGTCCGTCCGTCCGTCCGTCCGTCCGTCCGTCCGTCCGTCCGTCCGTCCGTCCGTCCGTCCGTCCGTCCGTCCGTCCGTCCGTCCGTCCGTCCGTCCGTCCGTCCGTCCGTCCGTCCGTCCGTCCGTCCGTCCGTCCGTCCGTCCGTCCGTCCGTCCGTCCGTCCGTCCGTCCGTCCGTCCGTCCGTCCGTCCGTCCGTCCGTCCGTCCGTCCGTCCGTCCGTCCGTCCGTCCGTCCGTCCGTCCGTCCGTCCGTCCCGTCCGTCCGTCCGTCCGTCCGTCCGTCCGTCCGTCCGTCCGTCCGTCCGTCCGTCCGTCCGTCCGTCCGTCCGTCCGTCCGTCCGTCCGTCCGTCCGTCCGTCCGTCCGTCCGTCCGTCCGTCCGTCCGTCCGTCCGTCCGTCCGTCCGTCCGTCCTCCGTCCGTCCGTCCGTCCGTCCGTCCGTCCGTCCGTCCGTCCGTCCGTCCGTCCGTCCAGTCCGTCCGTCCGTCCGTCCGTCCGTCCATCCATCCATCCATCCATCCATCCATCCATCCATCCATCCATCCATCCATCCATCCATCCATCCATCCATCCATCCATCCATCCATCCATCCATCCATCCATCCATCCATCCATCCATCCATCCATCCATCCATCCATCCATCCATCCATCCATCCATCCATCCATCCATCCATCCATCCATCCATCCATCCATCCATCCATCCATCCATCCATCCATCCATCCATCCATCCATCCATCCATCCATCCATCCATCCATCCATCCATCCATCCATCCATCCATCCATCCATCCATCCATCCATCCATCCATCCATCCATCCATCCATCCATCCATCCATCCATCCATCCATCCATCCATCCATCCATCCATCCATCCATCCATCCATCCATCCATCCATCCATCCATCCATCCATCCATCCATCCATCCATCCATCCATCCATCCATCCATCCATCCATCCATCCATCCATCCATCCATCCATCCATCCATCCATCCATCCATCCATCCATCCATCCATCCATCCATCCATCCATCCATCCATCCATCCATCCATCCATCCATCCATCCATCCATCCATCCATCCATCCATCCATCCATCCATCCATCCATCCATCCATCCATCCATCCATCCATCCATCCATCCATCCATCCATCCATCCATCCATCCATCCATCCATCCATCCATCCATCCATCCATCCATGGGACTTGTACCAAACTTGGTATGGCATAACATGACCCTATGACGAACATGAATGATTGGTCATATCATGAAAATCATTACTAACTTATCATGAATGACATGGTTCACACAGCAGGGGCGTGGTGCTCTTGCGGCCATTTCCTTTACTTTTTATATCCAAAAATTGGTATGATTAGACATTTTTGCATGACCAACATAAATGACAAGTGTTAATATGCAAATAATGACGTGGATGTCATGTACAACATGATTTGCATGCCAAGCTCATGGTGCGCTGACGGCCGTTTCGCTAGTTGATATACACCAAATTTGGTATTGAGTGACGTGACTGTATGACAAGCATAAATGACAAATGGTAATATGGAAATCATGACATGTCATGGCAACATGACTTGCATTCCACGCTTATGGCCCTCTCGTGGGCGTTTCGCTAGGTTGATATGCACCAAATTTGGTATTTCGTGACGTGAATGTATGACGAACATAAATGACAGGTAGTAATATGCAAATAATGACGTGCATGTCATGTACAACAGGATTTACACGCCGCTCTCATGGTGCGCTGTCGGCCGTTTGGCTAGCTTGATATATACCAAATTTGGTATTGCGTGACGTGACTGTATGACGAAGATAAATGACAAGTGGTAATATGGAAATCATGACATATCATGTGCAACATGACTTGCATGCCACGCTCAAGGCACGCTCGCGGCGATTTCGCTAGCTTGATATGCACCAAATTTGGTATTGCGTGACGTGACTGTTTGACGAACATAAATGACAGTGGTAATATGGAAATCATGACATGTCATGTGCAACATTTAAATGTAATGTAGTGAAGATAGGACGACGACGAAGCACACGAGCAAGCCAGCAAGCGCTCGAGACCAGTGCTACAACTGGCACTGAGGCTTCATTGTCGTCCTCTCTTCACTACAGTAAACATATTTGGCTGAGATCTGTCTGGCTGGGCGAAAATTATACGAAAAACAAACTCTCCAGCCACCTTTTTAAATCTAAGTTTTGAATATTGAAATTAAAAAAAAAAACAACCGCCAGGCCTGCGCGGAACGCGCACCACAGTCACAGCGAAAACTGGAAGGGCGGCCGTTCTAGAGCCTTTTTAAACACTCTTGGGACTACTACTACAAGCACACTTGCATAATACCCACTACGCCACAAATCATCATAACTTTTGTGTAGTGGGGAAGCGACGACGGTGCCATTATTCGTCATTCTTCGGAAAAGTGTGGGACCCGCTACACACTTGTAACGCATTATGCGCACTTTGTTCATGGTGTGGCTGACGACGATGAAAAATTATGCCTCAGGGTTTTGCATTGGGTTTGCATTCGCATTCTGTGACACCTGGTTGTTACATTACTGCTCTAAAACGTGTTATTACTCATGTTAACGCGATTCCTTACCCGACATGAAGCCTGCATAGGGTCAGTTTGGGAGGCAGTTTCGAGCACTGGCGTAGCTTAGTGGTAGAATGCTGGGCTGCCACGCAGAGGGTTCGGGTTCGATTCCCATTATGTTTTAGACATTTTTGTTTATTTAGTTTTTTTCTTATTTCGCGCGATACTGGTTACGGACACCGGTGGCGGCGGACATCTACGGCACAAAAACTGCCCTCGTTGTGATCTCCTCACCGCTTTCGCTGTAAAACTGGCCCAACGTTTCGAGACCCGTTCGGTCTCTTCTTCAGGGGGTGACTGTACGGCCTGCTCCCAAGCTAGCGACTTTTCTTAGTGATTGTCCCCCCTCTTCACCGTCGTTCCTCCCTCCGTTCTTGTTGCGGTGTTGTTTTCTCCATTGGTTCCGGAGACTATGTACATACACACTCGGCAGGGTCCCTGTTGAGCGGTTTATATTTCCAGGTGTTGCTTGAAGATGCCAAGGCTCTAAGAACTGCCTTTTGGTGCGGCTACCTTCCGTGTCGATAACCCGGGCGTCGTGGAAGTTGATGGGATGGTCCCTCTTTTTGCTGTGTTCTGCGAGCGCGTTCCGTGCAGCGTCGAAGCTACGTACGTCATTTTGGTGTTGCCGTATCCTTTCCGGAAAGTTTTTTGTCTCGCTTATGTAAGCGGCGTGGCAATGAGCGCGCGGAACCACGAAGACTAGCCCTGGGAATCTTTCTTTTGGCAGCCGGTGTTTTGGCGATGGCAGAAGTCGCCCAGTTGTTGATGCGGGTTTGTGCGCTACTCGGATACCCTCCTTCTTCAACACCCTCGCCACTGCTCGCTGATTCCCGGGAATCAACGAGTATTGGAATATTCAAACAACACCTGGAAATATCAAGCACGCAACTGAGACCCTGCCGAGTGTGTATGTACACGGTCTCCGCACCAATGGAGAAGACACCACAACAAGTACGGCGGGAGGAACGACGGTGAAGAGGAGGACAATCACTAAGGAAAGTCACTAGCTTCGGCGCCGGCCAGAGAGTCACCCCCTGATGAAGAAACCGAACGGGTCTCGAAACGTTGGGCCAGTTTCTAATTTCAATATTAAAAACTTAGATTTAGAAAAGTGGCTGGAGAATTTGTTTTTACGGATGTGCAACATGAGTTGCAAGCCACGCTCATGCACGCCCGCGGCCGTTTTGCTAGCTTGATATGCACGAAATTTGGCATAGCGTGACGTGACACTGTGACGAACATAATTGACAAATGGTAATATGGAAATCGCGACATGTCATGTTGAGCATGACTTGCATGCCACGCTCGTGGCCATTTCGCTAGCTTGATATACACCAAAATTGGTATTGCGCCACGTGACTATATGACTAATACAAATGGCAGGTGGTAACATGAAAATCACGAAATGCATGTCATGTACGACATGCATGTCCTGCCGCGTGACCACCCTTACTGCGCATGCGCAAACCCTTTCAAAAAATAAAAACCTCCTCTCCCCCCTCTCTCTCTGCTCTGGGCATCCCTCCCCGCGGCAACCACACCTTTACTGCGCATGCGCTACCCCTCCTCTCTCCCCTCGTACGCTCCCCCTCTCACTCCTCTAGGTATCCCTGTCCGCGGCGTCCACACTCCCACTGCGCATGCGCGTCCCCCCTCTCTCTCCTCTCCTATGCTCCCCCCCTCTCTCCTCTAGGCACCCCTGCCCGCAGCGTCCACACCCCCACTGCGCATGTGCGTCCCCCCCCTCTCTCGCCTCGCTACGCCGACGCAGCCAGCGTCTGCCAGCGAGTTTCTTGGTTGAAAAAACCGACCGCTCGCGCTGCACACCCGTTCGCTGGCCAACCCTTATATATGGCACTGGATCTTGACCTGCAAGGTGGTGCCGGTGGGAGATTTCTCCTGTGCGTTGTTTAACAATAAAAATTCGCAGCGTGCGCGTTGTCTAAAAGCGGACTGCGGGTCTCTGTGTCCAGTCGGAGTCTTCTGTCTCTCACTGCCCATTAGCAGCGATTGGCATGTTCCAGTAGGAAACACCGCTCCATCACTGCGTGCTTTGCGCCTCCCCAGTTTTCTCTCCTGCGCAACGTTGCGATGAGCGCCAGCGTCAACGCCGCCGCCAGTGTAAGCGTTAGCGCCCGCTGCCTCACATCTACACATGGTTCCCTTTAGCGGAAGATGGTGTAATTTTTTTGTTATTTATTTCACTTGTATCTTGATTTTCCGGTCACGTACAAGATGATGATTTTTAGATGCGAAGCATCTTATGCTCGGGGCTATGTCCGTCCCGAGTTCCGCGTCCCTCCCGCGTCCGGCCACTTTCATGAAATAGGGAAGCACCCATTATGCGAACCAGAACACTGTAGTAATATGAAGGCCGTCAACCGCTACCACAGTCATCAGAGTCATGGCCGAGATCACAGAGAGGCTGCTTAGCAATGGCTAGGCAGGTGTGTCTGTCGCTCAGGTTGACCCCATTCCTTGATCTTGCTTGCATGTGTTTTGAGGGGGCTTAGTCCGTCTCTCTTTCCCGCGTCCCACACCACCACAGCGCATGCGCGTCCCCTCCCCCTATCCTTTCCTACGCTCACCCCCTTTCTCTACTCTAGGAATCATCTACTCTACGGAGCGGCGCCCGCGTCCCACATCCCCACAGCGCATGCGCGTCCTCTCCCCCCCTCTCTCCTCTAGGAATCCTCTACTCTACGGAGCGGCTCCGGCGTCCCGCATCCCCACAGCGCATTCGCATCCTCTTCCCCTCTCTCCTCTAGTAATCATCTACTCTACGGAGCGGCTCCCGCGTCCCACACCCTCACAGCGCATGCACGTCCGCTCCCCCCCTCTCTCTCATCTCCTACGGTCCCCCCCCCGTCCTCTCCTCTAGGAATCCTCTACGAAGCGGCGAGCACGACAGGTGGTGTGACAGCTGCCTACTCCACTGGGGGGCGCCACGGTAGTTCCGCGGTATGAAAATGACGGAGCGCGCGCGCCTCATTCTCTCTCCTGTGCAGCGCCGCGATGAGCGCCCGGACCCCCTGCCGTGAAACGAGAGCGGCGACGTTCCTCCCGCTCAAGCTAATTATCTCCCCGCTGCTTCGCATCCACACATTGTTCCCTTTAGCGGGAGATGGGGAAGTTTTTTTTGCTCACAACCAATGACGCCGACACCGACACCGGAATTTCTACGAAATGAGCTCTTTAACGCTGTCGGGTTAATATGCCATATCAGTCCACCGGAGATACATTAATGTGGCCGTACCCTGGCGAGTGGAATCGGCCATAGCTTCACAGGACACAGCGATGACTATACAGGGTGTCCGAGCTATCTTTTGCCAAGGGTTAAAAAATACAATATTTGAGGCAGGCGACTGAAATCAGTTGAATATTGCTTACAGCCATCTTGCGCACCACAGACAATTTTTTGTTTCGTAATTAACTAATTTGTTAATTAGGATTATTTTACTAAATTGACAAATTTTGATTTTACGCAAGAAATGAGAGTTTCAAAGTACGAGAGCGTCTTCAGAAAGCCCCTTGCATTATTTGCGATAAAGAAAGTTTTACGCGTACCATTTTTTCCGTGCGGCAAAGAAAGCCCGCGAAATACAAAAAAATACCACGTGACTAGCGCATTCGCGTGCAGCGACCGTGGTGCTCTCAGCCGTGGTTTGAGCGAAGAAAATCACCTGCGATTACGACTTGCCGGCTGCGTTGCAGCAGGAGGCCGATAAGTTTGCGGTGGCTTCAAGTTCGCAAAATTTTAAGGTTTAAGGTGCTTGCTTTCTTGATGCTGAAATATTTATTCAATTATTTTTATATTCATTTATCCTCAGGGTCAATAGACATTACAGAGGGGAGTGGTTATATTTACAAAAGAAGTGGTTATTCCGATTTATAGAATTATAGAGCAAATATGCACAATATGTATACATTAATAATACAAAAAACACAATAAGTAAACCAACAACGTTGCACACTGACATTTGAAGAAAATAAAGAAAAAAAATAAGGGTAGCACAATAAAGCAGTGAAAAGTGAAATACCACCCTACATAATGTAAAATGAAACAACAATTACACGTGTGTACACTAAACGCAGCAAAAAAAAATTATGATGTCCATGGTAAAACACGCGTGAACCATTCAGAGCAATTTCTGCCGTTAGTGCGGGAAGACAATTCCACTCTTTTGATCTACGTGGTATCATTGAAATCATGAATGCGTGAGTTCTACATGGTAGAATTCCGACTTTATGAATATGGTCTAGTCTACTGAAAACACTGCGGGGGGACTAATTACTTCGGTACGCATGTGTGGATGGTAGTAGAGCTTATGAAAAAGAACTAGACGATGTGTTTTACGCCGAGATGCGAGAGCTGGTAAATTAAGATTACTTCTCATTGCTGTTATGCTAGCGCTGCGACTGTACTGAGAGCAAATAAAACGAATAGAATTGTTCTCTATCATTTTTAGTGTGTGTGTGAGAAATTTTCATGAAAAAGATCCCATACTGATGTAGAATATTCGAGCTTAGATATGATTAGTGTTTTATATAAGAGAAGCTTCAAGGATGAAGGTGATCTTGAAAAATTTCGACGAATGTAACATAGCATGCTTTTTGATTTATTCAGAATGTGTGATATGATAATTCCTGGTTGGGTTTGGCGTTATATGTACACCAAGATATTTGTACGATGACACGGGTTCTAATGGTTCGTCATTGAGTCTATGAAGAACTTGAATTGTTTTGGATCGGCTTACTCGCATAAATTTATATTTAGTTATGTTTAATTCCATTTGCCAAACCTTGCACCATAAACAGACTGCGTTAAGGTCAGATTGAAGTACAGTTATATCGTTATCACAAGTTACTTTCCTAAAGATTACGCAATCGTCTGCAAAAAGGTGAATATTTGAGGAAACGCCAGAAGGTAAGTCGTTTATGTAGCCTATATTAAAAAAAGAAGGGTACCAAGCACTGAACCTTGTGGAACACCAGATTTTACTGCGCTAAGTCGTGTTGTTTGCTGAAAAGAATTGAAACTGGTTGTGAATAAAACATTCAATCCAGGTCAGAAGTTTACGGTCAATGTTAAGTAGACAAAGCTTATATAAAATTAATTCATGGCAAACTTTGTAGGATCCTTTCGAGAAATCGAGGAAAATACAATCGGCGAATGATGAGTTATCTAGAATAATGTGTAACTTGTGCACAAAAGACGTTAGTTGTGTTTCACAGGAGTAGGTTTTGCGAAAGCCGTGTTGTGATGGTGAAAAACAACGAATTAGATTCAAGGATGTTTGCAATGTGTGAGAACAGGATATGTTCAAGAATTTTGCACGGTATGCTATTAGGGAGATGGGCCGGTAGTCAAGAGGGGAATGCCTGTTACCTGATTTATAGAATGGAATTACCTTTACGGTTTTCCATTTTAACGGAAGAGAACCAGTGTGAAGAACCTGTTGAAAGATAACAGTTAATGAGACTGATGAATAGGTCATTGTACACTTTAAAAACTTTGCTTCAATTTTATCGCATCCTGGCGCGGAAAATGATTTTAGTGATTTAATAAGTTTTTCACACTGTCGAAGTTGATTTCTACAGGAAACATGGCTGTGTAAGTATGGGATGGTGGAACTGATGTGCTTGTTCTGGAAAAAAAATTATTTCAAAATACCTTGTTAAGAACTTCACAGCATGCATTGTCAGAGATGGCGTTGCCTGAATTATCAGTTAGGGTGATGCAATTATCTTTGCTTGGTTTTATCATGCGCCAAAATTTTTTGGGTTCGTTTGAGAGCGCCGATGGCAGGGTATTGCTTAGAAAGTTGTCTTTTGCTTCCTTTACGGCGTTTAAGTATTGGTTAGCTGCTGTAGTGTAATCTGTCCAGCGATTATTCATAGGTGAATTTCTAGCAGACTAAAAAGACGTTTCTTTTTGTTCGATAAACGCTTGAGGTGTTTGTTGTACCACAGAGCATTCGAATCCATGCTGATGGTGATAATAGGAACATATTTAACCGTTAATTGATTTATTTTTACTACAAACATGCTCCAATTCTTCTCTACGTTACGACTCTCAAACCCGATCACGATTTTTATCAAGAAAGGCTGCAAGCTCTTCCTTTATAGGATCGTAGTTAGCATTTTTGTAATCTAATACTTTTCTTTTGTTTAGGAAGCGTAGGTCGAACTGTATTCATTTCAAATGAAAGTAGGGCATAATCACTAAGACCAGGCAGGTGTGTAATCTAGGAAACAAGGTCGGCATGAGATGTAAAAACGAGGTCCAGAATGTTTGATACTGACTGTGTTATTCGAGTTGGCTGCTTAACAAGAAGAGACAAGGGAACATAAATCTAGAAAATCTTTAGCCAAAGAGCAAGATGGATGAATAATGGGAGGATCGCAGGACCACCTTATGTTTGGTATGTTAAAATCACCGAGTAATAGAATGGGAAGATAGTTGTGGTTTGAAGCGACTGAATTTAGTACATCATGTAATTCACTTATGAAACACTGTGTGAGGTTAGGAGGACAATAGCAAATACCTAGAACAATTTTTTGATAGGCTATTTGGGTTACCACCCAGACGGTCTCTAAAGTGCTCGCTACTATGATAACGTAAGAAGGTAGGCCTTTAAGTATGCCCAATAAAAGACCACCACCTTGACGTTCACTACGAGGATGACGATATATTGAAAAGTGTCGTGCTGCGGAAAATGTTTCAGCACCTTCAAGTTCGGAGTGAAGCCATGTTTCAGTTAATGCTATGATATCACCGTTAAATGTGTCAATCGCGGATGATAAAAGTTCACCTTTGTTAACAATGCTACGAATGTTGCAAAAAAGGAGAGGACACATTTCGTTGCACGGGCCCGCATCCCCTCACCGATTCCTACGCAGCAGCTTGTGATGCACAAAATGACTGATTAGCGTTGGCTGCAAGTGACGCACGCATGCACCCATGGTGTGGTTGAGCATTAGATACGGGTACTGTGAGGAGCTCTTTTATTGCATCAGTTGCGGGGTCGTATACGTAATTTTTTTTGTTGATTACAAGTTTTTTATACCACAACTGATAACATGGTTCACCGGGTTGGTTTTTAGCAAAATTGGTAAGCTTTTTGCGAGCCTGCCGTGTGGCAGGCGAAAAATCCTCACTAACTGTAATGTTTTGCTCTTTGTTTTTGGCGAGCTGAAAGCACTGTATTTTTATTTCTAAGGTTAGAAAACTTGACAATTATGTGGCGGCATTTGTTCATAGCATAAGCACCGACACGGTGCGCACGTTCAACTGAACTTTGAGGCAGGCCGTGCAGCACTGCGCTCAGTCGTTGCTTAACTAGGGCCTCGGATTGTTCCCATGTTTCTCTGGTGTCAGGGATCCCACGCAACAACACGTTGCAGCGGCGCGATCGATCCTCAATTTCATCGAGTCGAGAATCGACAGAGTCAAGCCGAGCATCAACCGCCTCAAGCGAGCTTTGAATGCTGCACGTAGACTGCCGAAGTTCGTCAATGGATTTTGTTTTCGCTTCCAGCTCGCCTAGTCTGGTATTTTTTTTGTTTATTTTGTGCAACAATACAAGATTGTCATGGTGCTGGTGGCAAAAGGTGACGTTACAAGAAACGTCACCTGACTAGGCCTCCAGCACCATACAAGCATTCACTGCACAGCATAACAACATGCGTGTGGTACATAATACACACAATACTCAAAAATAAACAATAGAAATGACATTTGGGCACAGCACAGGCACATTAATGGTGCTAATCTTCCCATCAACGCTCTCTTGGAAATTCTTAATTGACCGTATGTCAGAAGCCAGCTCAGACTGGCATTCGGAAGACTGCGTAATACATTCCTGTAGGTCTTTAAAAATTGATAGAATACCATTCATTTTCTCCGAAGGATTTTCACTCGGAGAGCCAGTTGGGACGCTTCGGAACGCGTGTCGGAACCTGGATTGAGTTGAGTATAGCCACACCCAAGAAGTAAAAACATCATTGAAAAGCAATTGCACACTGTTGAACATAACACTTGTGGGCACGGAAGCAGGAGTAGACAATGATTGTCGCTCTTTTTAGCAAATAATGGTAAACTTTTACACACCTGTAACACGCATATTCGCGGTACATCAGAGGCGCTGCCCGTCCTGATGAGCCCGTGCTCACTGAAGAAAGCGTCGTGCCTCCAAGCTTTTATCCCGACCAGCGAACCCGAAGTCAACACTGGCACCGCGGATGTGCTGGTATTGATGACGTAGCGGCGCACAGGAAAGCCATTTTGCAAGCTCAGGCGCAGGTAGGCGGGTTGCGTAAAGCTGTAGCTTTTGGTGAAATTTGGCGAGGTGAAGTTAGCTCCCATTTCCTGGAAGGATGGCAGGAGCGGAGTCACAGGGGCTACAACCGAAACCTGTAACACGCAAAAGCGCGGTACATTAGAGGCACTGCCCATCCTGCTGCGTCCATGCCCACTCTGAGGAAACCTCCTCTTATTTTCGTATTTCCCACTTTTTTTAGGAGCTCACATCTTAAATTCACGAAATCATGACGCTTTCCTTGACGTCAGACGTATCGCCGATGGAAAACAACCTTGTACATTTGAACAGGCAGACAGAATTATGTCGCTGTGCATTGTTTTGCACTTTACTACGCGTATGCGTATCGCGTATAAGACTGTAACCCGCAGACGTACGCTGTTAATTCTAGGAACCAGAAACACAAGCGCCTTTTCATAATAACACGCTTCTTCATACGGACGCTCGCAGTCAAGCGCTCGTAGGACGCCTCTGATTACATCTTACTAAGTGACCCTTTTACCACCTAGGTGATAACAGAGCCACCTAGTCGGTAGGACGTAGTAACTAGAGGCAGTGAAGATACAAAAGGAAGATGGAAGGTTAATCAAGTCGCTTGGATTGCTACCCTATCATCATAATATTCGAGTAAATAGCGTGCGGACGAGCAAAAAGCGGAGAAAACACATGCAAACAAGACACGCTCGTGTTTACTCGTGTTTTCTCCGCTTTCCTCGTTCCAAACGCTGCTTCACACCAACGTTATGATGATTAGTAATTGAAAGAGAATCGACATTTGGGCTAGTTGGTTGATATGCATGGTATAGCTGTTATTAAGCGCACTCCAACGAAGACAAACGAGAAAGGAACACAAGACAAGCGCTTACTCGCAACTGAAAGATTTATTGAAAAGGGAAGAATATAAATACACCAAACAAGAGATCAACGCATGCGTGTCAAGGCAAAAGGACAGCCATGGCAAAACGTGAAGGGTCAGTTAACTAAGGCAGATAGACTATCACGAAACATTATCGAGAAAGGCAAACTCCTTTTCTTGTAGGAACACCGAAGGTTGACTGACGCACTGATCGCCTCTTTTTCTTATATGAAATGCTTCAGTCATCTCACGAGTTAGTTGATTGTGACTACGAAAAACAATTTCAGTGTCATGAAAAACAGGATAGCAGCCGCACTCCCCGCAATGCGCCGCGAGATGCGATGCTCCTGAAGATTTCATAGATGAATCATGCTCTCTAAGACGAACATTGATGCAGCGTCCCGACTGGCCAATGTATACTTTACCACAGCTAAACGGGATCATGTAAACAATGCCCATCGCGCAGTCCACAAACCTTTTGCTGTGTTTTATACGACATTGAGGAAGTTCTCTGCGCATGCGTGAACAAATCGGCTGCAGTTTATTTTTAGCTGAGAAAAGCTCATCAACTTTGTACCTATTACCGAGTTGCTTTAGTTCATGCGATGTCCTATGAAGATAAGGAATTACTGCTATTCTCTTACTTTTACTACTCTCACCACGACAGCCTAATTGATTCCCATCGGATTTTAGTTTCTTAATCATGTTGTTACATACAGACGTGATGACATCATTAGGATACCCTGCTTGTTCTAGTTTACTGACTTGATTGTCAAAACTCAATTTAATTCTGTGTAGGCAAAGCTTTTTCAAAGCAAAACCCAAACTCGTGTTAATGATACTCCTTTTGACCAGCTTTGAGTGGCTCGACCTGTAATTAAGTATAGGTTTTACGGATCTAGGACAATAATACCAGCAAACATGCTGGGGTTCAAAGACCAAGTTAATATCAAGGAATTGAAGTTGTTTGAGATGTGGCAATTCAAAAGAAAAGTTTAGTTTCGTGCCTGTTTCTTTAAAAACCTTCAAAACATTTACAACATCCTGCGTCAAATCTAAGGACATAGTGAACACAAGAAAATCATCAACGTATCTGAATACACGAACTGCGAGTCCTGAGAGATGCTTTTGAATTCCTACATCTCGCTTGCCCATAAAAATTTCACTTAATATCGGAGCTACTGAAGAGCCTATGCATATGCCCGATCTCTGGACGTGAAGATTACCCCCCCCCCCCCCCCCCGAAGTTCCACACTTTAGGCAGAAAGCTAGTTCATCATTATCTTGCGCGATGCAGCTTTTAACGCTTGCCATCAGCTCGTCATGGGGTATCGAATAGTATAGATCCTCAATGTCTATACTGAATGCGCTACGGCAGCTAGAACTATCAGTGCTCAGAAACTGAACCACCGCTTCGGAATTGCTGACACGAAAAGGATCCAAGATAGAAAGACTCTCCAAATTATTTTGCAGGTATCTAGAAACAACGTTTTGCCACGTGTCTCTTTCGGACACAATCGCTCACAAAATCGACACAAAACCCAAACACGAGTTTGGGTTTTGCTTTGAAAAAAGTCCTGCCTACACAGAATTAAATTGAGTTTTGACAATCAAGTCAGTAAACTAGAACAAGCAGGGTATCCTAATGATGTCATCACGTCTGTATGTAACAACATGATTAAGAAACTAAAATCCGATGGGAATCAGTTAGGCTGTCGTGGTGAGAGTAGTAAAAGTCAGAGGATAGCAGTAATTCCTTATCTCCATAGGACATCGCATGAACTAAAGCAACTCGGTAATAGGTACAAAGTTGATGTGCTTTTCTTAGCTAAAAATAAACTGCAGTCGACTTGTTCACGCATGCGCAGAGAACTTCCTCAATGTCGTATAAAACACAGCAAAAGGTTTGTGGACTGCGCGATGGGCATCGTTTACATGACCCCGTTTAGCTGTGGTAAATTATACATTGGCCAGTCGGGACGCTGCATCAATGTTCGTCTTAGAGAGCATGATTCATCTATGAAATCTTCAGGAGCATCGCATCTCGCGGCGCATTGCAGGGAGTGCGGCTGCTATCCTGTTTTTCATGACACTGAAATTGTTTTTCGTAGTCACAATCAACTAACTCGTGAGATGACTGAAGCATTTCATATAAGAAAAAGAGGCGATCAGTGCGTCAGCCAACCTTCGGTGTTCTTACAAGAAAAGGAGTTTGCCTTTCTCGATAATGTTTCGTGATAGTCTATCTGCCTTAGTTAACTGACCCTTCACGTTTTGCCATGGCTGTCCTTTTGCCTTGACACGCATGCGTTGATCTCTTGTTTGGTGTATTTATATTCTTCCCTTTTCAATAAATCTTTCAGTTGCGAGTAAGCGCTTGTCTTGTGTTCCTTTCTCGTTTGTCTTCGTTGGAGTGCGCTTAATAACAGCTATACCATGGATTAGTAATTGAGCCATCCATCTGTCGTCTACTACAGATTTTGTCTCTCTATAGACCGAAGAAAGAAGTTTCGTAGAGATCGGTCGCAGTGTAGCATTCGGCCTATCACTCTGTGTCCCTTTCTTTCTTCACTTAAAGCTGTATTTCCATATGTTGTTTTTAACTGCCACTTTCAACCTAGACAGACAACGTTTCCTGCTTAGCTGGAATGCTTAGTCATCAATGCTTCGATCCGCATTAAATGCTAGAGAATCTGAAAGTGAACCCCTCTCCCAGCACATGTCACCTTTAAACTGCCGACCTGCTGACCTGAAGGTCGCAGGTTCGATCCCGGCCGCAGCAATCGCATTTCGGTGGAGGCGAAATAGTAGGGATCCATGTGCGGTGCGATGTCAGTGCACGTTAAAGAACACCAGATGGTCGAAATTTCGGGAGCCCTCCATTACGGCGTCCCTTTTATTCATATGGTGGTTTTGGGGCGTAAAACTCAAGATATTATTATTCAATCTGCCGCTCTCGTGGAACTCGCAATCGCTTTCTTAGTTTTTTTCACTTTTTTAGCAATTATTAACCATCCACATTTTATTATACTCCACATCACGCCCCTGAAACTTTTTAGGGGCGAAGCTCCTTAGGGTGTGGGTCTGTCCCTCCTCTGTAGTTGTAGTAGTAGTAGGTAGGTAGGTAGGTAGGTAGCCACGTGTAGTGGAATGTACCCACTACACGTGATAACGATGACGATGACGCTGATGACCATGAAGTATAAGCGCGTTCGAGACCACACATTCTCTTTCTGCCATGGATGAAAACGATCGAGCTTCGCCCGCTCATCATCATTCACTTCGTGGATATGGCGTGATTTTTTTATTCTTGAGGAAGAAAGGGTCTCGTAAGAATACGTCGACGAGCTCCCCAAACAACCTGGAAACGGCCTGCTACATCGGAATCGCAGAAGACGCATCTTTATCTCAAATAACATCAACGTCCCACATTTTTGGTGCATTTCATAGCTTTTCGTAGCGGTGGGGGGCCGGGGTTTGCGGAAGAGTTAAAAGGATTGAGGGGGGGGGGGTGGAAACATTTCGGCTGGTCTTGGTTAGTTGTGGGGTGGGGGTTGATACCTGAAAAAGACCACGGGCTCCAACACTGAAGGAGCATCTTCCTCCGAAGAGAATGCAGTCGGGGCTCGTGCGACGGCATTGTTCGCCATAAGTCGTAGTGGCTACATGCACGCGCCTGGTCGGCAAAACGGGTTCCCAGGTTCTCTTCTTAAAAGATTAACAGGTGGCTTGGGCATAACATCTCGGGCGCCACAAGAAAATGAATCAGGAATTCGAGCTGTCGAACGCAGCTGCGAAAATACAATGCGCTGATCGACCTATGTCGTCAGTCGCCTTGCCGCTCTTCCCGCCACTGGTCTATTTTACTCGGCATTTTGAATGTCCAATGACACCACGAAAAATCAACAACACCAAAACACTGGTCAGAACAGGTGACCTCCCAGTGCTCATCAAACGAGAAGTCCAGAAATAATGAACAAAATACTTCTTCGACATCTGGCTGCGCTAATAAAACAAGAGACAGTCTTTTAGGGGCGAAGCTCCTTAAGGTCGAGGCTTGTCCGTCAGTGCGCCGGTGTCACTCGGTGTAGCCACGCTGGTGCGATGACGATGACGCTGTCATCACGGCACAGCACATGCAAGGTAACCATTATACGCCATGACGATGACGCTGATGACGATGAACAATAAGCGCGTTCCAGAGCACATTCTCTTTTAGGGGCGAAGCTCCTTAAGGTCGAGGCTTGTACATCACTGCCCCGGTGTAGCCACGCTAGTAGTACTCGCCGCTCCCGCTAGAGGCGTAGCTGCGCTCTCATTTGATTTGCATGGCGCCCACTAGATAGCTCCGCGGTGCTCGCTGCACTCTCCGGCGCACTTGCTCCACTCTCGGCTCTCGGCGCGCTTCCTCTCTCTTTCGACGGTTGTCACACAGTGCTCTTCGATACTACTACTGCTGCTACGAATAACGAAGAAGACAAGGCGGCGGCGGAGCGGAGGGTTCGCAAAGCGGCTGCAGCGCGGGCTCTCAAGTTGTGCGAGAGAGAAGTAGGCGCCGGCGATGCAGACAAGCGGATCCAGATTTGCGGGCTCGTGAAGCTGCAGCGGCACGGCAGCGCCGGCAAGCGAACCGGAGTTGAGGGCTCGCGAAGCTGCAGCGGCATGGCAGCGTCGGCAAGCTGATCCAGAGGCGCCGAGGGCTCGCGCAGCTGCAGCGGCACGGCAGCGCCGGCAAGCCGGTCCAGAAGCGGCGAGGGCTCGCGTCACGGCGTGTCACGTTATTGCATGATCAAGTGGGCAATGTACGGGGGGATTCATGGTTACCCGAATGATGCCCCGCAGCTTCGCCCACTCATCATCATTCACTTCGGGGATATGCTGTGATTTTTTTCGAACAATGCCAGCCACACGTATTTAATAAAGAACCACAACAGAGAAATGGACCTTTGGACCTGCTCGTGCAGGTGTCGTACGGATGAATTTTTAAGGGCGAAGAGCTCCGATATTGCGTTCTCGTCGATTTAGGGCAGCGTAGTGAGGTTCACTGACCGTTTGGCGCTGGATGAGGATAAAAAAGGCCGTATTTTTTCGGTGCGAAAGCTCCGCAGCGACTGCGGCTAAACGTCTGCTTGGCCTGTCCTTATGGAGATGCTAGCAGGCGATTCTGCGACGGTGCCCAACAAAAAATGGCGGACGCACCCAGTGTTACCAGAACACTAAGCATCATGAATAACCCAATCCCTTTTTGGTTCCGCGAAATCTTTTGTGGCCACATAGGTTAGTGATGAGTTGTCTCTTCGTTTCAGTTGTATTCTATTGAAAGTATTGTTGCTTCAATTGTATAGCGTCCGTGGGTGTTCTTGTAGTACATGAGACCCATAATATCGTACGTCTAATCGCGATAGCTGACGATTCCTTTTTTTTTATAACCGTACAATAGCAGAATCTTCGTAACGCACAGTGGATATCTTGTAATAAGACGCTGCTTGATTTGTCAGAAAAGCGGTGTAGTGATGCGTGCGAGCCACCATTCTGCAGTCATTCGGGTTGCATTCGCTGAACTGGCATTCTGAACTAGGACCAAGAACATACCTGCAAAAAAATGGTATTTGCATTGGATCTAGCGTGGCTCCTGTCTTATGCCACATTTATCTGTCCAAATTTGACAATGCTCTAGGCAGCTCTTTAAATGACGATAGGGTAGTAAAAATCTTCAGGTATGTTGATGATGTTTTGTTACTGTTAAACCTGAAGCATCCTTTGGAACTGGAATCTGTGTCAGGTGACATCTTTAGCCAATTTAGCGCATACAGTAAGCCTCTCACTTTTACCAAGTAACTAGCCTCAGACAATTCAATAAGGTTTTTAGACTTAAAACTAACCTTCTCTGACAACGGTCACGTCTGTTGGATGTACTCGCCCCGTACCCAGAAAAAGCTTTTACCGTTTGAGTCTTCACACTCTAAAATTGTCAAGCGTGCCATAGCCACCTTATGCATTAACAATGCTTTGAACAGAAGCTGCCATCACTCGATGGAGCAAGGTTTTTAAATGCGAATGCATTTCTTAGTCGGGCTATGTCAGGCATCCGGCGTTGTGCGGCGTTGGCGTTGTCCGCGGCAGGTGTTATCTCTCCGCTCTCACTCCCTCTCCCATAGCAACAGCTGCGGGCGCGCGCGCTTATCCTCGCCCCTAGCAACCGGAGCAGATGGTGCGGGCGGAGTAGCGGAGAGTGAGTGGAGAGGAGAAGCGCGCTCTGGTGTGTGAGGGCGCTCGCATCGCGGGAGCTCCGCCGTGTGGAGAGAGTGTAGGAGAGGGTAGGTGCAGTGCTTCGCCGCTCCTTCTCTCGCCATTCGCTCTCTCTCCTCCCTGCGCCCCACTCTCCCGTCCGCTCGCTCGCACGTATATATATGAAAAAAAAATAAAAAAAATAAAAAAATAAAAAAAATAAAGAAATAGAAAAAAAAGAAATTAAAAAAAAATAAAAAAAATAAAAAAAATAAAAAAAACAGAAAAAAAGCGAAAAAAAAAAACAGCCGCTGCTCCGTGCTCCCGACCGCGCTGCAGAAATTAGGCGCCTTTTCCTTCTTCGAACCCACGCGCGAAATGCATTCGCATTTCCTCACGATTCCCTTCGGGGAGGTGGGGGGCATTTATAAACAGATAGAACACCTGGAGGCAGCCGGTTTTCCTAAAAGTGTTCTTAAAGCGGTAACTGAGACAAAACTACAAAAGTTGAAACAAGCAACTAAAGGAGGACTCGGCAGTGCACATAAAACTGCTAATGACGAGCGCAAACATGTAGAAGTCATGCTCTACATTCACAAGGTCTCGCACCAGTTGAAAAAGGTTGCCACACAGCATGGTGTTCGCTTTGTGTTTTCGGCGCCCTGTAAGCTGTCAAGTCTTTGTGGTAGGATTGATAAGCAGAAACCTAAGAGTGCTCTCTGTAGCGGCCATAAGACGAGTTTCACTGCTTGCAACACGAAAGTTATTTATTGCATACCATTGTCGTGTGGTCGCGTGTATATTGGACAAACAGGACGATGCATAAATGTGCCCTTAAAAGAACATGAAGCTTCTATCAAGTCAGGAGGAGGGGCAAACTTGCCTGCTCATTGCGGGCTGTGCGGCTGTTCACCTGACCTCAAAGGGACACAAATCATTGGGAAGGGGAGCACGCAATACGAGCGTGAGGTGACCGAAGCCTTTCATATCCGAAAACGTGGCTCCGACAAATGCATTAGTGTATCTTCGTTATCACTATCAACGAAATAGATCACTTACTTACTAAAATGTGGTTACTGATGTTATCCTGTCATTTTCAATTATACGTGTATATTTTTTACGACGCATGCGCGCTTGGCTTTTCTGGGAACATTGTGTGCTCGTTTCATTAAACCTGTTGCTAGTCCCAGCATGTGTCTGTCGTCTTTTTTTCTTGTGTCTGCGTCCAAAAAGCTGGGTTTTCCGTTTCCAAGTATGTACCAACAGGCCCAACAACAGATTCTTCTGCAAATATTTAGGTTAATCGTTGTTTCCAACTCGCTAGTTGCATCTGGTTGCACAGCAAACTGTGCAAGGGAGCCGGACTTTGCACTACCCAAAACTGCACCGACAAGTGGCGCTAAGTGTCTGCAAAACTCCAGAGTCTGACGTCTATGAACTTTCCAAGAAACAGGCTTAGAATATATACTTTCCTTCTTGTTAATTTCGGGAAAACCAGAAATAACACTTGCAAAACATCGGCCAAGTGCTGTGACTGCTCTTTGCTGATATTAAGATGACTGCGGTACAGTTCCGGGCCTTGCAAAATAGAACGCTAGGGCTTCGAAAGAATATTCAGAGTGCTGGCAAACGCAATGGCAAAATCATTCAACTAAAACAGTGTATATATTCGTGTATCTTGGAAAGTATAGGAAAACCAACGAACATTTTCGTCTCCTCAAGTCATCTTACGAAAAATCTTTGTCAACGCCTAAGTGATACATACCCTGCTGTTACCAGCTTCATCATTAATATCATTGATCTGTGCCTTCTGGAAAAAGAAATACGGTAAGTTTGTTTCTGTGTCTATAAATGCCGCAGTACAGACGTGTTTTGAGGCACTTCAATGACACCCGACGAGAATGAAGTTGTGAATGGGTGCATAGTTCCCAAGGTTTTTCTAGGTCTCACTGCAGCACTATCTATTGCCCGTGATATGTCGTGAGGCTTGCATTGCAGAAGAATAGTTTCTCGTAGCTAGAATTGTACTATTTCAAATTTTTTATAACATTCAGATAACCTTTACAGCAGAAAAATTCTGCATGGGTTTTTCTGTAGCGTCTTTCACCGTTGCATGGAATTTATGACGGGAGAACTATGATCATGCGTGGTCATCTTGTCTAGCAGCTGATCCATCCCAATAACAATGTGCAAGTAGATTTTGCGGAAATCAGGCTGAACGCACTATATATATCAGTGAATAAAATACCAGGATCCTTCTCGCGGTATTAAAGGCCTTCCAAGTGAAAATAACTTCTGCGCACTCATAGTGAAATTACATTTCGCTGTACCTATAAATTTATAGTGACAACATTTTTACCAGTTTCATGCTTGAAGTACTTGTCATGGTCGCAGGTGAAATGAAAGCTCGGCTGTTTACTGATTTGGTCGCGCGTTTTCTATTTACCTGCGAAAGAGCATTGAAGAACATGTTACGTTCTTCAATTTTTGTCTTGTCGTTCCGACAAGCAGGAATGAGGTCTTTGCCTTTACGTGTCCATATATACCAGTCCTGCCGGATCCAGGCGGCAAACAAGCACACATAGCGTAGTGAAGAGCCCCACCTGTACCCCATGGGATATGTTTAGATTGTTCATGCAACATTAATTTCTCACATTTCTTTGTTTATGACAACGGTTCAATGAGCTTAAAATACTTCATCTCGAGCTATCCTGCCATTGAAAGTCGACAACTCCTAATAATAAGAAGAGAGTATTAGAGATGCATGCTTTTCTTACCATTTCTTTTAAAGCATTCTACTGCAGTTATATTTGTTCAGAGAATCATAGCACCGTACGAGGACAGGCTGGGGTTTTTTGCGATGCGATTGCCGTGCTTATTACCATATACATGAATTATCGAAGCCTCTGAGTAAACTCACCGATTCCTTTAGCGTTGCTGGTTCTTGAAGAATAAAAATGCTACTCAGTAATTTTAAAGGCCCTCTATATTGCCTTCAAATGGGATATTTGGCCATACAGTCGTGACAGAGAGGTTCCCTGCAAGTAGATATTTGGCCATACAGTCGTGACAGAGAGGTTCCCTGCAACTCATTACCAGGCTACCACGTTTCAGATAGAAATCTTAAGTATCATCGAGGAGGACAGACGCTCATTTATTCTAAGCCACAGTCTGCCCTGTATTTAAATGACTTATTTTACCCACGAGAGTCCTTTACCGGTATTATTTGGCAAACGCCTTACTCCTGCATTTTCCACATTGTATTCCCAGTGCGAATTTCGAAGGTGTGAAACGCTAATTAACTTAAGAAGGCTAAATAGGCACTAATGGGTTGAAGCAACGTTCTCGTGATTTAGAAGTCCGGAACAGAAGATATGTCTTTAAAACTTCCTAATGGCGATTGTTTCGTTGTATTAGGAACAAAACGTGATCCATGATGTACAGGTGTGTCTGCGGTTCTTCTAGTCAATATGAATGCGGTTTCAGTTCACGTGATGCCTGACTCCACCATCCGATTTTGACTCACTATTTACCAGTATTGGTCTACTCCTTGACCTATGATTACTCGCAATATCTGGAAGTTCCGCATGGCGCAGGTGACGTCAAATACTTAAATTCAATGTTGGTCCAGGAAGCATCAAAATGGCAAATTGACATTTGCTAGTCGATATACTGTGGTTAAATAAAGGTTTACGGAACGTGGAATAGTGCGGTCGAAGATATCGTAAGGCAACTATGACAGAAAGCGTTCTCACTTAATTGACTATGACTTCTCTATGACATCATTTCACTATTACTATCTTCAATACTATAACTAGGTAATTTGTAGTCTAGCTTTCCTTGATCCCACCGGAAATTTGTAGTCTAGCTTTCCTTGATCCCTCCGCAATGAGCCAGCAAACGTTGCACACTATGTGTGCAGGCCTGCGTGGCCTAGCAAGCCCCCCTTCGAATGAAACAAATGGCTGAGCTCGAACGTGACCACCAACGTTACGTCGAGCTTTCGTTGCTGTCCAGACATCAAACTACTATATTGCATCGGCCTAAAGTTGGATACCACTGTAGAAGTCGGTGGGATTTCCTCCTTAAATGCAATGCAAGCCCCCCATTCGACAGACGCTCATCTTCGTTACAGCACTCGTCTTCGTTGTTCTCGTTGTCCCGTGTCTGCTGTTGCGCTGTAATCATTCTACGAAATGCCCACAAGCCTGCACCAAAGGGCACCTACTCCAGACTGGCGTCATGAGTCGCACCGCCGGTGACCCCGCCTTCAGAGAACAATGCCAAGTGCATGAGCGGGACTACTTCTACAGTCGCGGAGGCGATCGGCTGCCGCTCTTCAGCCATCTGGGCGAAGCCTTTCCAGACTTCTTATGTTGTGTCCCATACTAAGCTACAAATTTGAAACAAAGAAGTCGATCTGCCTTGCAACGTTTGGCTGAAAGCCAAACAATGATGCATTGAGAGCTACTCGCTAATATTTCGAATAATATCAATTCCCACTGTGCGTGGAACCTGCAGAGAATTTCAGCTATGACATGCCGATAAATGCAAATGTACTCTTGTTTTTACATCTACAGTGATCAGACGCACACTAGACGGAGAAATGTTATTCCATATTTTGTACGAAATTATTTTTCTCGTATGGATAATGTCAAGTGCTGTGAAATGTGAGTGGCTTCGATGTTTTTATACCGCCTAATTGACACAACCGCTTTTTAAACTGCGACAATTGACCGGAGGAATAACTCAGAGCACCCGTGAACATGTATAATTTCATCGTTACATCCGAGTCATACCTTAGAAATCGTTTTAGTACCAAGGCATTGTTCTGCCTGCAGGAAATATTGAAAAGAGAAAGTTGAACTCGAGAGATGTGGCGCAAGGTTACGAAGGAGAAAAAAAAGGGCAGAAAGTACGCCGGCGTTCTGTTCCTTTTTTGTATCCGTCTCGTTCGCAACATCGTGCCTCGTCTTTCAAGTAGCTACACACGAACTAGCCCAGCATATTGTGTTGTTGAACTAAATAGCTTCAAGCGACTCTCTGCAATGGCGGATCTGCCCATAGGGCAATGACAAATAGCCAGATCCTGTGTACTTCAGTTTTCGCTGATTCTGCTAGAGCACCTAGAATGCGTATCCGCTTTCCAAACAATATTAAATAAATAAGTCATGGGACATACACAAGGTATGTAAGTGGGTAGTATGGAGAAGAGAGGAAAAAATGGGAGTCTGATGGAACAAAAGCACGAATGAATAGGAACACCACTTGGACAGTGTAAATCTTATACCGGTGTCACACGGGCACTTTTGATCGAGATCAGGGCCGATGCGGATCGGATTTTTTGGTAGCGATCAACAATAGTCGCTGCGGCATGCTCCAAAGTACTCTGGATCAAGTTTGGCGTAGACGTCAGTTAATTCACGAACAGGTAGCCATATCCTCATACGCAGATCGCTATCCTCGGGATCCGGATCGGGCCTAATCGTAATTAAAAGTGACCGTGAAGAATCGCCTGATCCAGATGGAGCCCAATCTGAACAGGCACTGATCGCGATGAATGTTGCCCGTGTGACACCAGTATTAATGTTTTCGTCTGCGGGCATCTTTAGGTGACAAATGTCCTGATTTTTCAACCGAGAAGTGCGACCTGTTGCCGGTTGTAAGTGATGATTCATTAAAGAAATAGCAAGTTTTCTGAAATCGACTTTCACTATGAATGCAACGTACCTATGCATATTTGCTTTCGAAATTCACGAAATGCACTTTTCTTCTTAAGGTTCGAGTTGTGAAGACGACGAGAAAAGTGTTTACTGTCATAAAAATGGATATGTAAATCAAAAAATGTGCCCCAAGGTGCCACGTCTTACGTGTAATCCTGGATCGTGGAAATGCGCCTGCACTGGCAGTAACCTCAGGAGCGCTGATGGACATTGTGTGGCGAAAAAGAAGTGCGGTAAGGACATCAGTTACGCATATCTACCATATCCATTGTCCTACAGCCCAACAAGGCAGTGGAAACACAACGAGAAAAAATTGACTGTATGAAAAGTTTGCTAGGCGAAATATAAACCCGGCATGCCCGGTCTTGCAGCACCCTGTACGGTGTGAATTGAACAAAGTGTTGGTGGGTCTGGAGGCGCGGATGTGGATACGCAAGGAATTTTATTGAGACATGAAACCCGTCAAAACATACTGCGCTGACGAGTCATCTCACACTTCTTTTTGTTAGTAATTGCGATATAGTAATGTGCGTCAAAAAACCTCATGCATGCCTTTTCCAGGCATATTGGATATCTTGGATTTGCCACGACATGTAGCACGATGAAGGAAAAAGTGTATGAATATGGTTCAGCGACTAACAATTTCAGTTTTCTGAGTTATGTATTCGGATCTTTCAAAAGAGCCACACACTCATCGGTGGCAGCCATACTTTTTAATCCCAAAGTTTATTACCTGTAGCAACATAGCAAACATTTTCGGGCATAAGTAGTATGACGAGATACCGTTGGAATGGCTTCTTGTAACTATTTGGGCAGAACTCATGGCCACTTCCATTACACCTGCGGAGCTTCTCATGCGCATCCAGTACCTCGTAGACAGAACGACGCCTTTTATATCCTCTACTTTCTCCTTTTCTGTAACCCCAGAGCAGAGGTAGGCAGCCTACGGTCCGCAGGGCGGTATTATGCGGCCCCCCGGCACGACGTCAGAACCCCCCAAACACCGTGACTAATGTACATCTCCTGACTACGCGACGAACACTTCCGCGATTTCCCTGCATCTGTCGGTGAGCAACGTTGATGTAGACTAATTTGAGAGATGGCTAAGAATGTTCAGCACCAAAACTCTAATTTAAAAGTCTTTTGTTTATGCTTCTAATTTATGTTGATAAATTGCTGAAATTTATGCTGAAAATAAACATGCTTTCTATTCCATTTTTGTGTATCATTTTTCTAACCCCCCCCTCCCCTCCTTCTATTTGCCGTGCGGTCCCCGCCATGTAGGCTTCATGCAACTCCGCCCTCCTCCTCAACAGGTTGCCGACACCTTGCCTAGAGTGATAAAATGAGAATTTGAACATGCTTGCCATGATATATTTGGTTTGGTAAACGTCACGGAAATAATGTAGTGCGCGCATGTAATAGCGTCCCTTGTAGCTATTGAGAAATGTTACGACTGCGGCTATTACACGAGTGACTGAGAATGGGTTAAGAAATATATGGCTTGTGAGCACATGGGTTGGGTCTCTATAGCACGAAATGACATCGTTAGGCGATCACAATTGTTTGACTTAATAGGCTTAACCACACACAAGTACGAAATAGGAGGTATATATTGAATGCGTTGCATGTTACATAAAAATATTTCCCAGCGAACCAATGGTCTTACAGATCCAATGCACCGGACGCCTAAACCCAGAACAACGAAATTCCCTCGTGGAACTTACATTCCAGGAGGAGTCATGGAGGTAGGCTGTTTCACTTGAGAATTCACGTAGTATGTTCGTTATGTTTGAGCTTTAAAATGCTCAAATAGATAGAACTTTTGGTTTGGAATTTAGTGTAAAACAATCATTTTAATTTCACGCTGATTTGCTTCATTACAAACACTGAGAACTTTTTTTGGGGCGAAGCTCCTTATGCCGTGGGTCGTGCGTCCCTTGTAGTTTGTAGTAAGTAGTAGCCACCTGCGTAACCAGCAGTATCTCCCTGTGTGATGACGATGCCATCACGGCACACCACATGGAATGTACCCACTATGCGTCATAACGATGACGCTGATGACGATGACGATCGCGATTCCATACAACACATGGCATCGCGATATGGTCTCACATGCATATCGTTTGACCACATGCAACCAACCACCATCACGTCTTTGATGATGTACCTCCGGAGCTTCGCCCACTCATCATCATTCACTCCGCGGATATGCTGTGATTTTCTGGTCAAACTTCATTTAGGAATTTTCGTGCAGGCTGTTCACAGCGATCACATCACTATGAAGTGAAAATCCTATCGCAGCTCTTAAGGTAATTCAAATATGCTGCTGTAATGCCAGCGGTTTCGGCGAAACTAATATTTTTGGTCTGAATTAAGCGTACTGGCCATTGCCTCTGCACAAGTAAACTACTCATCTCTTCGGGAGATATCAACAATCAAAATTTCTTATGGGCCATAAAAATCAAGTGGATACTTTGAGCGCGCTAAAATAATTTGAAAAGTAAAATGTGCAGTGTCCATTCATGTAGTGTAGAAGAAGGACCGATGCCTAAATAATGTGCTATTGCGTAAAAGTATACGCCTTATTTCGTGAAGATAGGATGTAGAAGGTATGGCAACGTATGGTATGGCGTATAGCGCAGACAGAATGATTTTAGAGCGATGGTTGCACTATCACATTTCAGCGTTACCGAGCACGGCTCCAAGTGTGCCAACATGGTACCGCTATGCTCGTTGTCGCCGTTTCTCTCATCTCTATACTTCCCTTTCTCATTCTCCCAGCGTGGGGTAGACAACCGGACATGTGCTTTGTTAACCTCCCTGCCTTCTCCATTTTGTATTCCTTCCTTCCTTCATCTGTGCTGGAAGTGCATAGTCGTGTGTTTGAGAAGTCACAGCACGAAGTACTTGGTCACGGGGTTTGAGATGCCGAGGCGCGGTGCTCGTCGGCGTACATTCGTTATTGTGAGGAGTAAAAAAATTTATCTGCGTAATCTTGGTCGAACAGTGGGAAACGCTGAATATGTGCAAATGTCCTAGCAGTGGTTCCGAACAATCGGCGCATGATGTGCAGCCCGAGGTGCCGATCGACGAAATGAATAGCCGCGGTTGCTGGGAGTCCAGGTGCGATGTTCCTCATCACGAAGGCCAAGGCCGCGATTCTGAAAAGTCGTCGATCAGTATGCTCCGTTGCGGTATCCGAGAAGTCCTCGTTAAAAGTTCCTGATGGTCGAAACCAAGGTCAAGCGGCGCAAAGTGTTTAAGTGCCTGTTTGAGGAGCCAGCGCACGATGTGTTTGACAGTCGGAGACAACGAAAGTGAAAGGTCGGCCGCGCTACTGTGATGTTCGTGACGAACGTGTCGCGCCACCTATAGTCGGACGCAATTTTAGAAGTTCGCGACATTTCTTCCTTAAAGGCGGATGCACACAAGCCTGCACCAACGGGCAGGCGCTGTGGACTTGCGTCATAAGCCGTGATGCCGGTGACCACGCCTTTGGAGAACAATGACGAGTGCATGAACAGGACTATTTCTTTAGCTGCCGCGCTTCGGCCATCTGGGCGGGGTCTCTCCCGAATTTTTAAGCTGTATCCGGATATTGTCTGACAACTCTGATTTTCTTTTGACGGTAGAAGGTTTCCGTTTACGGCTGCCAAACTGACGCACAGTTTACTTTGCCGGAGTTAGTATGCATGTGGACTAAGCACGGGGTCACTGGAAAAGTGCACTGCACCATGTGTCGGACGCAGCCAATCGGAGAGCTTGGAACGACCCTAAAGGTTTTACTTTTTATATACGTTTTTTTTCCGTTGGGTGGAACTGGCCAAGGCGTGAAATTTGAGTGCGCTGAAAGGCGCTTTCTGGCCAGGCGGCAGGAGCTCTAATCGGGGTCATTGCAAAAGCATTAACAAAAGAAATCTCGTCATTTCTCTGCTAAATTGTTCACCACCATGGTCGATAAAACATTTTTAAAGCCAGTTTTGCACATTAAGAGACAATTTGAATGTTATTAATTTTGGGGCGTTCGTTTGCTTGGAATAGTTAAAGTGTATTTCCAATTGAAATGAGTGCTACATTATTCGGATCATGTATTAGAAGTTTTGAATATTCGCACATCCCTATTTAGAAATCTTTTATCGACCAAAGTTTCTTTTATACGTCCAAATCAAAGAAGTTTCAAGTCATTGAGATCTCGTCCCTCTACCCTAAGGACCAGTTGTTTCATATAATGCCGTTATGCAAAAGACGTGTTCAGTAACTATTCGAAGATTTGGTCTCCGAAGCCTTGCTGTCCATTCGGTACCCAATGCTTTACGACAGCGCTCCTCTTGTGTAAAGAAAAGAAGAGAAAGAGCAGTTGCTAATTGGCGAAACGGTTTTTCCTTTGAGGGGATCGCACACATTGTGTGAAAAATAGAGCGCTTGAGAAACGCTCATTAACAAGTGAAACTGATGTCTTAATTACAAAGACGAAATGCGTGTGTGGTAGTGAGCCAAGTAGCATGCATTAAATCATTGCACTCAGCGCCATAAATTATCGCTTTCTGAGCGAACGCAACGTTCCTCGCACAACGCTGAACGAACTAGACGACGTACTGTTTTCGAGGAAGAAAATCCTCTCCTCAGATCACAGCCCTACGCGTCGCAAGCCAGCAAGGCGACGCGGGCATTGATGCTGTTTGTAGAATAGATTGGGTTAAGCCATCACTTGTAGGCGTGTAATGGACGGATGGACGTGTACCCGACGGTGCTTTCTTCCATCCTCTTTAAAGGCTCTTTTGAAACGTACTGCGTGTGTGTGCATGTGGGCATTCTTTTCGTTTTTATTAACGCGAAAGTTTCATCCCCGCATCCACCACTGCTCCACTGACGTATTTCCGTCACGGATATGAAGTTGTAAAATATACAAGTCAAACCTACGACGCCTTGCGCCGCCGCCCACGGCGCGAATCGACTCGGCCAAAAAGCGTATGTTGTGCACCTTGCTAACGGCGAGCTATTTAGACGCACCATTTACCGCAGGCGGTACTCAGAGATCGGTGACTTCAGCGTGTTCTTGTTCTCACTGGCTAGAGGGCGCGCTTTAATGGTCGTCGCCCCGTCGCGTGGCGATGAGCGTGCGCCTAAACAGGGCGCAATCGCTCGTGTGCGCGCGCTTATCTCGTCACTGTGGCGGTTTGTACGTCTAGGGCTTTCACCACAAGTGTGCGTTGAAGTTAGGGTACGTACTCACTAGCGGCAAAAACGCGCGCGACACGCCGCGTGCGGCAAGCGCGCTCGCGGCAGGCGCGTGCGTTCCCGTTCCCATTCGCGTTTTACGCGGCGCAGCAGCAATTCTTGAAGTCTTATACAACTAGAGACTCCAAGTATCACTGCCTTGTAGCGTAAAACGCGAATGGAAACACGAACGCACGCGCCTGCCGCGAGCACGCTTGCCGCACGCGGCGTGTCGCTCGCGTTTTTGCCGCTAGTGAGTACGTACCCTTACAGAGAGCACGAACGTCACTTCGCTCGCTGCAGCGGCCGTGCTTGCCAAATTAGTGCGCTGCTCACAAACAATGTATGAATATTTATCACTCCCTCTTTGTGTCCTCTTTCCGTCTCCTATTTGCCCAACCCTGTGCAGGATAGTAAACCGGCTACTAGCAAAGTCAAACCCGAGTAGATTGAACTTGGTCAAATAGACTTATTCTTTATATCGAACTATATATGAATACGGAAATGCTGTATCGTCAATTCGTACCAAAAGTTACGGCTACACTGAACAAAAATAGCAGCAACGCTTGATATATTCAGCATTGGTCAGCGTGAAACGCCCCAATAAGTTGACTATCTCTCGCAAGAAGTTGACTTTTTTCTCACGGAAGGGCGCTTCCCGCGTGCAGTAGGGAGAGTTCACTGTGTGATTAGGAGGGTACCGCGTAAAGCAAGTGCACACTATCGCTTGCCATCGCGTGCTCTCTCTCGTGATTTCTCGTCGTTGCGCCGGATCGCCATTCGAATCGCCGTTTCCTTTGTTAACGCTATGGCTGCCGTAAAATGTAAGAACCTCGTTGTTCCCCGAAAGAATTTCGATAATCAACACATTTGACCATAGAGAAAAGAAGTCGACACCGCCGCTGTGCAGAGCATTCCAAGAACCACGCTGAGTATGATATTAAAAGCAACGCCAATATTAGGAAAAAGGCAGACTAGAGGCTTCGGGCGCCCGACGAGTACGCACAGCTGCGCATGAAGATGTTGAGCCGCTGCTTACGTCGACACTGTATTTTCTCGCCTACAATTCGTCCATCACCTTAACCCCAACCCGAACTAGAAACCGCGGAAAAATAAGAACTACAGAAGTACTCATAAAATTTTGCCCCACGCACTTTATTCTACGAGTGGGCACCATAGAAGACAGCATCATCCGGCAGACTGATGGCTGGGACCTGGCGACAATATCATAATTGCCCACGCTATTTAGGGACTAAAAACATGCAATGTATGCTGCACTTTGGCCATATGAGGCCCTTGGGATATCGTGCAGCTACATGCACTGGCGGTGAGTGAAAGAGTGAAAACATCTTTTAAAATAACACGAAAGCGCAGGGTTGTTCGATGGACCCTGGGCGTGAGTGGAGTCCTCAGTCCAGCACCTCATGAACGAGGCATATATCGTTATCAGATTACATGGGAAAACCTCGCTCGTCATCGCTTTCTTACCGACGGCGTTCCGATTTGACAATAAACGACATGCTTGGAATGTCAGCCTAACAAGTTGACGCTCCCCGCGCCCTGGCGTCACTCGTGCGGCGACCGATCGCAAACTAATAAAGTGTTAAAAACCAAATTACTGCATAATAGTGCTCCAGATTCAAAACCGGCCCAGGAATTTGACAAAGTTGTGGCTGCAGTTGGTGTACTAACGTAGCATTAAATTGCGCTAAATTGTTTGCTGAAAGAATGCGAAAGATCAGATACATCTAGCAAGTTTGTTTTCCTAATCGTGCTTCACGTGTCACTATTGGATTAAAAAGAGCGATTTGAGTGTGGTGGAAGATTGCAGTCATACTGAAGGACAGCGCCTTTCGTTCACCTGTTATGTATTCAGATATTTGCGGATTGACATCGCGGCTTGCGTATTCTCGCCTAGCGGAATGATAAATCGAGATCTGTACCATTCCTTTACGTTGAATAATTGTAATAGCATGAAGCTCTTGCAATGACACCTACTGCATGCTGCCCCTAACTTGGCGAAGGCATTGAACAATTGAATTTACATTTTTAACTTTATGATGCATAGTGTCACTGAAAACCATCCATTGTTATGGTCAAGCAAGGAAGGGCAGGCGAATAGGTGAATACTGCTCGTGTTTTCGTGTCTTCCTTCCTTCGTGTTAATGCATCACCCACCAACTGG
The DNA here is from genome assembly GCA_030522465.1 of Rhipicephalus appendiculatus. Classification (NCBI taxonomy): domain Eukaryota; kingdom Metazoa; phylum Arthropoda; class Arachnida; order Ixodida; family Ixodidae; genus Rhipicephalus; species Rhipicephalus appendiculatus. The sequence continues at coordinate 214,147 of JALIZH010012639.1, read as the reverse complement.
CCCTCTCATTTACATTGTTGAGTAAAATATTACAAAAAGCTAGACAAATGGTATGGATATCAGGGTTACGTAATGTTGACCTTAGGTCATTTGCCGCCACCTTTATGGTTCGTTACCTAGCGCACAAGCAGAATGTAGGACATTGCGGGCTGAAATATCAAGAAAAAGTTACACCATCTCCCGCTAAAGGGATCCATGTGTAGATGAGAAGCAGCGGGCGCTAACGCTTACACTGGTGGCGGCGTTGACGCTGGCGCTCATCGCAGCGTTACGCAGGAGAGAAACCTGGGGAGGCGCAAAGCACGCAGTGATGGACCGGTGTTTCCCACTGGAACATGCCAATCGCTGCTAATGGGCAATGAAAGACAGATGACTCCGACTGGACACAGAGACCCGCAGTCCGCTTTTAGTTAACCCGCACGCTGCGAATTTTTGTTTTTCAACAATGCACAGGAGAAATCTCCCACCGGCACTACCTTGCAGGTCAAAATACAGTGCCATATATACGGGGTGGCCAGTGAACGGTTGTGCAGCGTGAGCAGCCGGTTTTTTCAACCAAGAAACTCGCTAGCAGACGCTGCCTGCGTCGGCGTCACGAAGCGAGAGAGGGGGGGGGAGCGTAGGAGAGGAGAGAGAGGGGGGAGACGCGCATGCGCAGGGGGGTTGTAGACGCCGCAGGAAGGGATGCCTAGAGGAGAGGGGGGACGCGTAGGAGGGTAGAGAGGGAGAGGACGCGCATGAGCAGTCAGGGTGTGGTCACCACGGGGAGGGATGACTAGAGGAGGGAGAGGAGGTTTTTATTTTTATTTTTTAAAGGGTTTGCGCATGCGCAGTAAGGGTGGTCACGCTGCACACCACCACCACCACTACCACCGGATTGAACTTCGCCTTAAGCTCCTTCGCATCTAAAAAATCCATTGATTAAAATGCACTAAACGAATAAAAAGTATTATGATATCCCTGACACGTACATTGGTAGGACCCTAGAACAGTGGGAAAGCATCCTCGGTGGGAAAGCAAGCGTCCCACGCAGCCGCCCGACAGCATGGATACAAAGGGCGATTCCAGCATGACATCTTCTACCGCCAGAACAAATTGAAAGGTTGCAAAGAAACCATCACGACATCATAGAACGTCACTGGAATAAGATGCAGAAGTACCTAGCAGAAAATTCCAAAGAAAGCATAGAAGCCCTTCTACTGCTCCGACTTCAAGTGGGTAATTATCTTCACGGCACTCTGCTACGTGCGCTGTATCCTGGAACATATGGAAAACAGCAAGTTTTGCGAGTTGTCGAACCGACTCTGCTACAAGGTATGGAAACATAAGAAGAATTTACAACAACGCCTCTCCAATCCCCAAGCGAGGACCAGTGGAAGACAAAGCTGACAAGCGCAAATGCCGGGGCCAGCTACAGCTGGCGAATAGGATTAGACTCTCACTTCAAGCTCACGGTCACTTGGACTAAAGTGGCCGCCCTCCTCGGGGCTTAAACATCCTGGTCTGGGAAATAAATTCAAATTCTCTCTCAAACGTTTATTAGAAAAAGAGCAGAAAAGTACGGGGAGCGAGTGGGTGGAGCCCTTATTCCAGAGCTCCACTGGCTTGAGCGACCCGCTGCGCCTGGGTCGAGGAGAGCTAGTTGCACCCCCCAGATCCTCACTGGCGAGGAGTCTCCCACTGCTGCCTTCCGGAAGTTTTTCCGGCTATTTGCGGCGGGTTAATTTCGGTTGGCGTGTTCTAGGAAACGTACGCATTGAAATCACAAAAACACATTTTTATCCACACTTAGAGACATGTGGCTAATCATACTTACGCTAAAGCTCTCTCTATTTGTGCAGGTACTCAAAAGCAAGAAAACACTCATGCAAGTGGTACTTTCATCAACTGGACCATTAAGAGTTCCTTGCTACTGTTTTCAATCTACACTTGTCGAAATTATATCGTTGAGGGAAGCCAAGCGCATGATATCATGCAAAACGATTGGTAACTTTGGGTGAGCATTGACTGGTTATCTGCAAGACAACTTATTACTGAAACTGCACGAAGGAAAACTGAGAAGAAAGCATTATTTTTGGCCAGGTTTCTTTATTACCTATTGCTGCGTATGACTTTACGACTTGAAGGTCTTAGTAACTTGTAACCTTTATCATTATAAAATTTCGTGAGAATAACAGCACTCTAAGAAATCCAAACGATACAGAAGTTCATTGAAAGATAGAGACTTGGTACGAGAAACTTACTTTGGATACACTTTAGAACACCGGATTTAGAACAGTCCTCCACAATGGCGTACCTCATATTCTTATCATGGTTTGGCTGTGCAACCCCAACTATAATTTTTACAATTTTACCCGGCACGTGGGTGCGTATATTGCCTGGCAGATGCATAGTTAGCATTCGACTACTTTGAAAAATAATTAACTACAGCAAATTATATCCCTTTCCGACCCGAATTTTTTCTAGGATAGAACAAAATTTTTTTAATGTTCATTTCTAGCTAAGAGGCCATTGAAAAGCATGCAAGAAAATAAAGGAGGCTGTAAGTACAATGGTTTTCTCAGGAGAACCATGTCCAGTATACTGGACACTAGGATTAATTTGTTGCAGATATCGGTACCCACATTCTGCTATCTTCCTCGAAAGAGTGTTGCGTTTGGCCCTGTGACAAGGTCAGTCGTCTAAAACACAAAAATGGTTCGTTTTGACCCAAGAAAAAGTTTCTCATTGTTAGCTGTCACACATAGCGTTCAGCATCACGAAGGAGAAAAAACCTAGGCGGGAGCACGCCTAGCGTCCAGAAGTCAACCTCATCAAACGACGCTCCCTCCTCGTGCTCCATGATCTTGATAGATCCCCAGCATGCCCCAGTTTCATTTCCTATGTCTGGGCTTCAAGATTGTCATGTGACACTGCCTCTTTTTCTCTTTTCTCCGCTCCATGTTTAGCACGATATGCGCCAATTGCATCCTGGTGTCCAGTATACTGGACATAAATACATTCTCGCATTGCCAGCAAACTTCCGATTACAAACGCTACCTTTTTGCAACAATGTATCAAGCAGACATAGGACAGCACGCATGATTTAAATTATTTGAATTGCGCGAAGAGAGCTCCTAAAATAGTTTTGTATACTTGACCCCGCCATGCGCGCGCGTTTCCGCGTGGATGACGCGACTACTCTGAGGCGCCCCCATCAGAAAATGGGGCTGAAGGAGCAACTACATTTAAAGACATGTTGCTGGACTCTTACAGAAGTTGCCAAAGTGGTTTCAGTTCAGATTGTAGCTCTGCTTCCTTTTCTGCACCACTTTTTTCGCTATGTCCAGTATACTGGTCGCTGGGTCGGAAAGGGATATAGGTAGCAAATGTACTTGTTGTAGCCCTCTAGTACTGTTTATTCTGGTCAATGTCACGCGCTTAGCAATTTTAGCCCTCACGGCAGGGTGGAGTTTTCCACCGAGAAGACAATAGTGAGCGATCGAGTAGGCCATGCTAACGGAGTCCAATAACCTAACCATGTTCCACTACTAAAGACAACGAATAAGAGTCTCTAGGGGTTCTTCGAATGGGGCTCTCCAGAAATTGCAACAAAGTAAGCTGATATTTGATAACGTTCATAGCAACCTAAACGTTGTGCGTTGTGATGAAAAATTACGGGTGCACTTCTAAATATTTACAGAAGTGATTAATCTAGCGCAGATGCACTGATAACTATCTAATTACTGTGCGTTGCCAAGTCAAGATTACCGGTGCAGTCCTAGATATTTATGCAAAGCTGATTCCTCTAGCGTGGAATTACTGATGCCATAAATGGAATTATTGCAAGAGGCTCCTACTGACGCATTTACTGGATGATGCACCAGTTCTTGATCGCGTCAAAGTCTGGCTGATGCGTGCGAGAATCCGCCTGCTTTGTTTTTGCACGCTAAATTGAACAGTTGTGTATATAGAAAAATATTCTAGGTGCTATGTATAGCTCCGTTAATAAACAAAAACAGTACATTTCACGCTTTTTCATTCCGGAATGTTAGTGTTACCCCCAGGTCAACAACTTTTAAGTTTTTAAGTATGTGCAGTACACCGAGTGAGTCAGTGTCTATACAGGATAACTAGGCAAAGGAATATGAGGCCAATTAACAATAAAGCATTACGAACTACTTGGTCAATGGAGCGGCGCTGCGTGTCTTCCATGTAACTCGCAAACCTTAGTAGAACCAGCGGTATGTGTGTGTCCCACTTGCCTACTTTATTAAGGCGAAAGCCTTTATTGTCTCATGCTCACGCCCGTCCGTCCGTCCTTGTCCGTCCGTGTCTGTCCGTCCGTCCGTCTGCCCGTCCGTGTCTGCCCGTACGTCCGTCCATCCACCCGTGTCGATGCGTCCGCCCGTCCGTGTCCGTTCGTCCATGCGTGTGTCCCTCTGTCCGTGTCTGTACGTCCGTCTCTGTCCATCCGTCCGTCTCTGTCCGTCCGTCCGTCCGTCCGTCCGTCCGTCCATGTCTGTTCATCCGGCTGTCCGTCCGTCCTTGTCCGTCCATCCGTGTCTGTCCGTCCGTCCTTCCGTCCGACAAAACAACAAGACATGGCCTAGTCAGCCGAATGGCTACAAGCTTTTGCCGAACACACTTTGGAATGTACAGAGTGTCCTTCAATTTTTTTCTTTCTGTTTACCATGCAGTCTTTGGAATCTACGTGCTCAGACACACGGCAAAGATAGGACGTCATTAAAGTTCAACACATTTAGAGGACCTGATGCAAGTTCATCTCTTTTATTTCAGAAATTTTCCGAGTGCCATGATGAAATAGTGAGTCGAACGAAATTTGCTTTCTTACCTGCTTTGACGGCTAGAATTATCAAACAGCGACACCCCGTGTGCGCGAATTTTCGATATCTTCAAACAGCTTGGAGAAGTTTATTACACCGGTGCCAACGAACGAAACCGCAGATTATATCTTCATGTCACAATATTGATCCGAATAGAAATGCCGCATATGTGCTATGAAATACTCGCAGTATAGCTAAAATTATTATCACAGTATAGCTGAATTTAACTATGCGACTTGCACAAGCGATCCTTTATCCCTCATGAAAACTCAGTTTTCGCAAGAGCATTGTCTTTGACAAATCACAAAAATAAAAAGAGCAGTCCCATAATAGTTCCACCATCAATGGCGCGAGTCAGTAACGGAAAATCAAGAATAAGTCTCTTTTTTTCTTAAGATGAGTTCCAATACGTTATCTCGATTACGGAAATATTTTTAGTTTGGAAATTTATGTCAAGGGCTTTATTTAACAGGAAAAGTTGCCAATATTAGTGAAAGCTAAGTACTAGAAACTTATTGAGCCAATGAGCACCATGCAAACTACACTACATATTTGCCTATTAATTAATCCGCAGACATCACTTAGTTCGACTAAGAACAGCGAGTAAGGTTACAAGGTATTTGTGTACTTATTCGCTATTTTTCGTATATGGCGCTTATAGACACCGAAAAAGCGAGCATAGAACAGCTGCCCGCGTTTTTTCGAAGCTCAGGAAGATTTGCGAACGTAATTTAAAAATGTATTTAAGTTTTGAAACATGCGCTTTGCCTTCACATGAGTGTGAAGAATGGTTAACTGCATGGACTGTAGTATTCTCAACATGCGTAACAAAAGGCGCTTTCTGTTATTTCAGCACGACCCAAGTGACGTTCAAACTAGATGTTGTAGATGGAGACACATATCTTCTCCTCACACGATCTGGTGAGGGGCCTTTTTGCTAAATTATGGTTTTTAATGCTTAACGGTTGTCTGCAACGACATTGCTCAGAAGCTATTTATCTGAGCGTTGCTTCTTCTTTATGAACGAGCCTGCGCACTTTTCGTGCAGATATATAGTCGGCTACATAGGCGTGGCTGTGCACGGGTAGCAGGGCGGTGCTGTTCCCATTTTAACGCCAATGCTTTAAGCCGTAGCAATTTGAATCTTGTAGCGTTTACAAAACAACTCCTGGGAGTCACAAACACGTCAGGTCTATTACCATCAGTTGGTAAGTACGTAAACGTAATCGAGCACATGAAGTGACGAAGCCGACATGGCTCCAAGCCGCCAATGAACGCTGTAATGCGCTCTACGCTGTTAAATGAGCGCTGGTGGTCTGAAACAGAATAAAACGATTGGTTCCTCCTACTAATGCACATTGTTCACCATGACAGCATCGCACGGGCCATGTTTCTTCGCTTTTTTATCCAGAAAGAAATTGACGAAGCAATATTTTGTACTGACCCTGTTACAATTGCCACAATTTGCACAAGTAGGCGCATTGAAGATTTTATTGCGATACGTTTTGGATTACTAACGTTTAGGCTGAACTATAGCTGCCACAAAATTACCGCGTTCATTCGATATATTGTAGCAGGCTACACGCTCGGAACGCTAGCGCGCACTAGCCCTTGACCGCCAGCGCCACCGATATGAGACGAATCACTGCTCCGCACTTCCTACTGCTTTTCCGCGCAATGCAAGTGCATACGTTTTTTTTCACAACATCATTCACCTGACCTTCTGCAGTCCCTGTTTCCATCATCACAGAATAAAAGTCGACATACAGAAAAAGTTATTTGCAGAGGTGTCAAGGCTGCGCTTCACGATTTTATCCACCTTGCGTTGATGCCATGTAATACGGAACCATCCGCAACGGCTCTCTGACAAATTAAAGGATTTCCATTCATCCATATATCGGAAAATGTTCGTAAGCACTGGCGCTATGCGTGACCCGATGCCTACCCCATTTCTTTACATGAACGTAGCATTTCTCCCGCTAGCGTCATGGAGGAACAATAAAATGTAAGCAACTTGAGAAATCTTTCTACAGACAAGTGGCACCTTGCAACCGAATTTTGATTCGTCATTCTGCTCAACAATGCATGTCTTACCACCATGAGTAATGGTGGCTGAGGCATAAAAGAAAACACTTGAACCATATGTATAAGTGAACACGTCGCGCGCGCGCGCGCGCACACACACACACACACACACACACACACACACACACACACACACACACACACACACACACACACACACACACACACACACACACACACACACACACACACACACACACACACACACACACACACACACACACACACACACACACACACACACACACACACACACACACACACACACACACACACACACACACACACACACACACACACACACACACACACACACAGACAGACAGACAGACAGACAGACAGACAGCACTTCCACCCTCGTGTTGTCTTGTTTGCCTGGTGCGCAGCGTAGGTCGAAGCAGGTTCCATAACCACTCTGCAGTCCTATCCTTTATCACACACCATTCCTTAAACTTGCTTGCTTACCGCAGAAAAGGTAATGCGCCACCTGACGTCCACACAAAGCTCTGACGTCCACAGGGTACAATCCATGCCGCACACGCGAAGACAACACTCTTGCTTTAAACACTCTTCCCCTGCTGTTTTCAAGACGAATCCTAACCCACTCGTCCAAACGACTATTCTACTAAGCTTGACTTATTGTATATATATAAAAAAGGTGGTCACCTCTGGCTACAATGTTCTATATTTAATTTCTGCCCTCATTAGGTTGGGCAAGCAGTGTGCAAAGGTCGTCCGGCAAACCGCGAGCAGGTCGCAGGCACAGGAAGTGGCTTTCAAATCAGACACGTCAAGAAATATGTCGGATGCTGTACTTTTGTGATATACTCGATCCCACTTTCTTGCGACCATGTGTATGTTGGGCAGATAGGGTGACGCTTTAATTAACTCCAACGTGAGCACAAAAAATGAAGGACACTTTGTACATTCCAAAGTGTGTTCGGCGAAAGCGTGTGGCCATTCCACTGATTATGCAATGTCTTTTATCTTTTACACTCTCAGTGGGATAACACACAAACCAAATGTGCGCGTGTTTTCTTTTTTTATTTTTTTTACTGCGAATCGCAGCCAGACGCGAGACTAATCTTCCTCCGTTCACATGCGTTAGTATATTTTCGCGCTTTGCGCATAGTGCAAACGCCATCCGCGTTCCAGCGCTTAAATTGACGGACCCTTTGTAAATTCGAAAGTGTATTCCGTGAACGCCTGTGTCCATTGAGACGGCGTCGGTCAGAATGATTGCAAACGCTGGGCACAGCGACGCTACGCAAGCAAAGCGCGAGCGCTGTAGAGTCCGACGCGACCGGCGTCCGTTTGCGCATCCCCGCGGCCACCTGGCTCCGTGCCAGAGCTCCCACGGACGGACGGACGGACGGACGGACGGACAGACGGACGGATGGATGGACGGACAGATGGATGGATGGACGGACAGACGGACGGACGGACGGATGGACGGACAGACGGAAGGACAGACGGACGGAAGGACAGACGGACGGGAGGACAGACGGACGGGAGGACAGACGGACGAACGGACGCCGGACTAACACCGGACGGAGGTGAGCATGAGACATTAAAGGCTTTCGCCTTAATAATTCTCTGGAAGTCAGCTTGCACTCGTCGCACCACTGTCGCCAGTGTGGCCCTTTCTTTGTTTGACAGCCCTGCCATTTTGTATCTTCGCAGGGGCCAGACGCGGCGGGAAATTGTGGAGGCTGCCCAAATCAGCGCTCTGTCCGATATATGCGTCGCTGAGGCCTCTATTGCTTTGCTTGACAAAGAGCTCGATTCTCTGAGCTTGCGAAGATACATCACTTTGTTGGTTTTGTAACTTCTAACTAGACCCTTGTGCGCATGTTCTGTGCGGCTAATATAATTTAGGCGTAGTTTTGCGCAGTCAGTTCTCAGTGAGCTCTCGTCCCGTGTTGTTCCTCCTCTTAGAGCGAAAGCTCTCATGATATCACAACAAGGGCCGTTTTTGGCACCGTAGTTGTCCGCCAGCGCCGGTGTCTGTAACCACTATCACGTGAAATAGGAAAAAAAAACCAACCAAATAAAAAATACCGAGGATTGAACGGGATTCGAACCCGGTCCCTATACCTCGCAGCACAGTATTCGACCACTGAGCTGCCCCGGTGCTTGAAACTCCGTTGTAAACTGACCCTAAGCAGACTTCACGTCGGGTAAGGAATCGTGTTAACATATGTGATAAAGCGTGTTAGAACAGTAAAGTAACAACCAGAGAGAGAGATAAAGAGAAGAGGAAGGCAGGGAGGTTAACCAGAAGGTAGTATCTGGTATGCTACCCTGCACTGGGGTTGGGGAATAGGGGGGTTGAAAGAGAGAGAGAGAGAGAGAGAGAAAAAAAAGAAAAGAAAAAAACGCAGCCGCACACACCCACAAACACGAGAACGTTCCGCTTAGAGTCGTTCTGATAGGCCAGTAGATCGCAGGAAGCCTAATAGTGCTTGTAAGGCCTTCGTCTGCGATGTTAGGTCTGAACGATGACGTAATAGTCTTTCTTCAGATAGGGGCTGGTCGTCGATCTTGTTGAAGGCCTGACAAAGAGCTTGTCTCTGAGTGGCATATTCCGGACAGTCACACAGAACATGTCGAATTGTTTCTTCGTCGCCGCAATGTTCACAGGCGGCGGTGTCGGCCATCCCTATACGGAACGCATACGCCTGGGTAAACGCCACGCCGAGCCATAATCTACACAGGACGGTAGCGTCACCTCGGCGAAGCTTTGGTGGAATTCTAAGGCTTAACGTGGGATCGAGGGAGTGCAATCATGCATGCATGAAATGTGGCTCATTCCACTTTGATGTGGTGCAATGGCGAGCGAGCATGCCGAGCTTCCGGGCTCCAACCCATTACAAAAAAATTGGGCAGATCCCACTTACCGTGGGAATCGATGTCATGCGAAGCATACGGAGGGAAGGTGATTGTGGTGTAATTTTTTTGTTGAGCGACGCGTTGCGAAATGACGCAAAACACGTGTACAAACGTTATATGCACACACATGTATCTTGAACAGTTGCATATGTCTTATATAAATAGTTGTTTACAGTCGCGTAACGATGCCAACAGCCACATAGGTATTACCAACACTAAAAGCGCTAAGCTGAAATGTGGCGCTTCTACTGGCGAGGATGGTAGTCCAGAATAGTGCTATACATAGACCAACTTCAGTGGACGACACTTAACTACAATTGACGCTAACCCGACGTGACACCTGTATCATTGGAGTACATATGTAATGCTAATAAAATTACATGGGCCACACTCCAACCACAACTGACGTTACACCAACATTACGCCTGCATCAGGTCTTTTTCCATAGGAGTTCCGAGACCTGGCGTGGCTCTGTGGTCGAATACTTGATTGCCACGCAGAATGCTTGGGTTCGATTCCTGCTGGGACCATAACATATATTCTTTGCATTCGTCGGGCCAACGCTACGTATGTCGGTTTTTCTTAACGCTCTCGCATTTAAACTACGAACGTCTGCTCTCGATGTTCTTCGGTAGATATAAACTGTCGAACACCAGTGGCGCATAACTGCATACCGCGGCCCATGATTTACGGGTATGTGCCACGCGTGTCTGGACGAAAGGGTTTGACGTTGTACGCGACGGGATTTTCACATTATTCGTGCCATGACCAGACAGTCATAATTGTCAAACCATCTTACGCTCCCATACTAACTTTGGTCTACCCCAATATAAGGGGGTGGTCACGAGAGCACCCAGGCGTAGGCGGCTAGATAGATCGATAGGTAGATACGTAGATAGAAAACAGAAGTATCTGCAGTACGCAAAGAAATGCTTCGCATTTAAAATCTCAGCATAGTTCTTCGTCATCGGCCACAGTATCAACAAATGCACTTGATGCCTTACAAGTAAGTAGCGGGTACCACGCTTCTCCGAATAATGACGGATAATGGCACAATGGACGCTTCCCTACTACTCAAAAATTATAAAGATTTATGGCATAGCGGGTACCATGCAAGTGAGCTTGTAGTAGTTGCCACAACAGTGTTTAAAAAAGGCTCTACAAAGTCCTTTCTTGCAGTTTTCACTGTGACTGTGCTGCGCGTTCCGCGCAGGCTTGGCGGCATTTGTCTTTCGTTTTAATTCGCGCTGTTCATTACCATGCCCTGTGGTCCAACACTGTTCTTCGGAGAGAGAGAGAGAGCAGGGATTTATTCAGAAAAAGACAGACACTGCTTTTATGAAGTCTTGTTGGAGCACCACTTAGGTCTTTCCGCAAAGGTCTGATGGGGATAAAAGATAGAAGAGAGAGGAGTGTTCCCCAAGTTCCGCCTTAGAACGCGTTTGATGTGTGGCCTTTTCCGTACTTAGAACATTTTCGCTCTTGATCGCAGGCTAACAGAACCATTGTTTACATGGAACATTCCTCCCTGCCCTTCCATTCTTTCTTCCCTTTTCTTCGTGCACTTAAACCTTGCTGTGAGGCGTGACGTTAAATCATTAATTTTTACAAGCCTTGCCCCGGTGGGGCCCGGTGCGCCCCGGATCGATTTGCCGAAGAAGCCGTTGGTTGCGCTTTGCAGCCGTGGCCCAGGTTATAATGCAAACATGCAGAACGGAAGCAGGAAGAGTTCCCGTAAGCGGTGTACGTTACGGATACATAACGAGCTTCTGTCATGTCAAGCGGCGGAGCCTTTCCTTGTTTCCCTGACAAATTCGGTTTCATGGATTGCGAGTGCTTGATCCAGGATTCTGCTGGGTGGCAGCTCTGGTTGTGCCAGTTAGAAAAGTTCTGTCGAAACCGCTATAAGATTGTTACGGCGCTCAAGAATCGCGGGTGAACAGGGGGGAAGAAAAAAAACTTGTGTAGCCATTAGTGTAGTTCGAAATGATGCGCTAAATACAACTACACTAATGTGAAACCTGCGAAATTGCGTAGCACGGCCACCCATCGATTCCCGTTCGTAGAGTTTTCACGGCTCCGTTTACTGAGCCGCTGATGACGTCAATGTACGCTTCCGCGGCGCATGTACGCTTTGCATGTAGACTTTCCGCGGCACGAGTAGAATCGTTTCATGGATATCCGAGAACTCGGCGTGCGACACGCGCGTTACTTGCTGCGCTTTACAGACGTCCTGCTTGTTGCGGCAGTTGAGATACGTGCCGTCTGCAGCTAGTTCCTCCAGGTTGATTTCCCTTCAGATGTAGCAGCGAAGACGCCGGAGAAGCGCAAGTGGGAGGAGCAGGAAGGCGCTTGAAGAGGTGGTGGTGCCCTCTCCTGCGCAGTGTGGGTGTCAGCCGCACGTAGATTCTGAAGGGTCTTTGGTGATCTTAAGTTAAATATTGCGACTACGTTGAGGGTTATTTTTGTTAATTATATTATTTTAGACTTTGTTCGCCCATTTTAACCCAGTTTTCAGCATTGCTTGCGTAGTTTTAGGCCTGTATTGTGCACTTCTAGGCCTGTATAAGCCACATGAGATCTACGGAAGACAAGCATGGCCCCTAAAGTGCTACGAACTTACAAATAACTATTCTAAACCAATAGCGGCAGAAGTAGAGAACAGTGATCCACTTGCAAGCAGACGCCGACAGACGGGTTGTTGTAGTAGAAGAAACACGTGCAGCAAATTAGGACCGGAAAAATCGAGCGGACGCTTGAACTACAAAAAGACGGGGTGAGTACTGTAGGGAAGAAAGGAAGCGGTTGTTCCAAGGTACCAGGCTTTATGGCTTAAACTTTTTGTAGAAATCATCTCCGAGTAGGAAGTCAATACGGCGCTTCAGTTGGCGCAGAAAGAGGGATGGCGTCAGAACTATGGCAAGCAGACTGAGAAAAAAAAATACACGGAAAAGAGAAGGAGAGCGAGATGCCTACATGATGCCCGGATAGACCAGGTCGCTCGAAGACAGTGTAAGGCGTAGATCTGGGGAACGAGTTGCAAGAGCGGTGGCTTGAAGAAGCAAGATTGAAAATATTAGGAAAAATAATAATAAGGGTGGCAAAATTAAACGATAAAGAAAACAATAAAATATAATGAATGCGATAGGAATATATTTTTGCATAAAAGCCGACTTACAAATTTTTGATGTGTCAGTCATATTTCCAGACAGGTATATCTCTAGACAGGCATTACGCGCTCTGAATCTTACGTTTTTCCCAAAAAGACGTGCTAAGAACAATGCATTTCCGGAATACCCACCGCGCTGTTTTATTTATTGCTATCTGATAATGCTCGTCTATAGTCTTGATAACCTGTATGATCATGTGCATTGTTATACCACATTTTAGTAGTTTTTTACAAAAATGACCCTACACGGGGGTAATGTCGGGGCAGCGTTATTTGCAGTTAGCTGTCCGATTTTGTACCAGCGTAGTAAATATCATATATCTACACCTACGAGTCAGAAAACAAGTCAAGCGCTGCTCGACCCAGGAGGATTATGCCGACGACCACTACTTATAACAATCTACGAATCATCGCACAGTAACGGGCTCCTCCTTTCGATACAAATGATGTCCTTGCTCTAACGTCAGTGGTGACGTCATGTCGGACCATTAGCTGCCTTTAAGGCGTCATTGTAATGGAAGTGCTTGGGAAGCCTACAAAAGAACGTGTCTATTCAATTCACACAAAGACGTAAATCCACCTTGTAACGTTTGGCTCAAAGGAATAAATCCAGCATAGTTTACTATTTGCTGTGCGCTTCGCATAAAAACAATTCTCACAAGTTTGCTATCTGCCCAAACTTTTCATGTAGTGACCTGTTTATCATGTTCGTCATACACTGACACCTGCTATATGCCATGTTGAGGCAGCTTGATAGATAGATAGATAGATAGATAGATAGATAGATAGATAGATAGATAGATAGATAGATAGATAGATAGATAGATAGATAGATAGATAGATAGATAGAAAGAAGAGGCGAAAATTTCATTGGTTCGGAAAAAAAATTCGCATAAAAAACAGGAACTGCACTAGTAGGCGACGAATAGTTACTTGTGTAGATGTTAGCAGACTGAAAAAACACATTTCAGTAAAACTTCTTTTGGGCCTTGTTGGTTCATAATCCTATATGTACATTTACAGCTCAAACGCTAAGACGCACCACAAAGAAAGAAACGACACACACAAGCGCTGACTATCAATTGACTTTATTTCGGCGATTGTCAATGCATATATACCTCCAAGGTAGCCGTACCGCACATGCGCCACGCAATAGACAAAAAACAAAAGTAAAACAGAGTGGAAAAAAAGAATCAGTGTATTACATGCGCGATCAAATGAAATCAAACTCAGATGAGTGCAGGGACAGCGACATGTCGCTTATGCAAAGATGAGCCCTTTTTCTGATATGATAGGCTTCCAAAGCCAGCCGCGCATGCTTATTGTGGCTCCTGCCAAGGATCGGCGTCCCTCAAATCGTGCCTCACAATTGCTGCAAGCGTTAATATGAGCCACAAGATGGGCTCTTTTATCTGCATTCTTGTTAATCTTTTGTGCATGTTCCCTGAGCCGCTCGTTGACGCATCTTCCAGTTTCACCGACATAGGTCTTACCACACGAGAGCCGGGTGGCATAAACCACGCCGACGGCACACGGGACGTAGGTCACACCGTGTCGGATTTGGCAACCTCCTCTGCTTACACCGCAGGTGCGGGAGCATAGCTTGGAGAGCTTGTTTGGGGCAGACAGCGCCATAGTGACATCTTGTCTGCCTGCCACTTTCTTGAGCTGATGGGTGATCCAATGCATGTAGGGGACCACCACAGGCCTAACTTTGTCCTGTACGGTGTCCGCCCTCTTGGTGGATTTCCTCTTCTGAATAAGCGTTTCAGCCACCGCAGTCTTTGGTTTGCGCTGTAAATGTACATCTACGATGAAAAAACATAAGCTTGTATGAAAAGCGAGATAGCCGTGAATATATGGAATGAGACGGGATTGTGAGGAACAAGCTCGGTTACTTATGACCGCGACGTAGATTGAAAGGCGAGGCTCAAAGATGTCGCATTCATTATCCTTGAGTGCGTGATCTCAGCATGGCAGCCCGCGTGACCAGTACAATGGGAAGATGTTTTATTATTTGTCATGACCTTGAAGCCATCTGATTGGCTTGTTGTAAAACTGTCTTCTTGTGAGCGGGATGTATGTGACACGTAAAATAACGATAGCATGTTATTTGAAATACTTGAACTTCTCATCAAAGCTTTTTAACTTAGGTAATTAGGTACCTAATTTATTAAAACCCTGAATGTTACAGGTCCCCGGAGGTTTCCGGTTTCTGTACCAGACAAAGTACTGGTGCTCTATGCCAACAGCGATTGCATTGTGTTAATGTTTACAGGGCAAAATGAAGGTAAGTATTACTCTCTGGCAGTCGCTATTACTGTAAAACATCGCCCAACGTTTCTTAGTGGAATAAAAAACTATCGTCCATTTGCAATATGCATGCAGTGGCTTGCAAAAAAAGAATTATTCTTCGAAATGAGTCAAAGCTTCAAGTTGAGTGGTTTCTGCAATTATGCAAGCTTGAATGCTGAAAGAATTGGTGACGTGCACTCGAGGATGACAGCATTGAAAAGTTTTTAACTTTTTTTTTTGTAATGTAATAACGCTGCGTAATCCTGTACATTACTCCTGTGAAGACACGGTTCACTGTCGTGTTCTACCGATACCTATCAAGAAGGCACGAACCACGTTTCTTTGCACACTTTTTCACCTGAGAACAAAGCAACGAGATGGTTATTTCAGATTTTCTCTACTTGTTTTTGCAATTGCAAAAGAGTAATTATAAAAAAATCAACGCATCTGCACGAGGTGAATGATCACGAGTGAGCGAAGCTAGGTCCTAAGGTCCATAATGTCTATGTTGATGTCGGCGACAAGTATAAAGGACGGACGGATGGACAGATAGACGGACGGATGGACGGACGCACTCACGGACGGGCGGACTGCGCAGGTCATCATGCATTGTGCTGTCATATACTTGATTGATATACAAAATAAAGTCGGTTTTTTACACAGTTCGTTTTTTGTTGTACAGGTGTTCAGTTTCGGTTTCGCTTCTGTAGACTACGGCGGACGGAGGGACATTACGAGGTCTTAAGGTGCTTCGCCCCTAAAAGTCGTGGCTCACAAGGTATATAGATGTCTTGAAAGGAATATTATGAGTGGAAGTTCCGATTTAACCTGTCAATTGTGAGATCAAATTATATGTCAAAGAAAACTCAATTTCACACAAGGATGATGCAGTGAATGTGGGATCAAGAAATTGGAATGGCATGCGATGCAAGCCAAGTAGCTACCTCCAGTAGCATGGGACCTCGTATGATTCGCCGAAAACGCTGGCATAAGGTAGTGGAGGCCACAAACAGGTTAGAAAAAGAAGAAACGGCGGTTCCTCTCTCCTCACCGGTTCTACCCTTGCCTAGTCAACTTCCTCACCTCGCGTGGAAAAGAAGGGCGAAGAGAGTGAAGAGAAATGAATAAAGAAGTCAGTTGAAAGTTGGGATTCACGCCGTCCGGTTGTCGTTCTTTACCTTTTGTACACACGTCCCAAAAGTGGTGATACGGACGAGGCTTACCGCTCTTTCAACATATCGATGTCATGCAAGCCGCAACTGACGCACCAGCCCTCTCCGCCGTCGACATCAAGCTCCCGCCATTTTGGACGGCTGACCCACAACTGTCGTTTCTGAAGGTGGCATCCGAATCCGCCGCCCGACACGTTACCGATTACCTAACAAAATAACACCATGTGGTGGCTATTCTCCCGACAACAATGAGCGAAATATGAGATGTACTGGTAGCTCCCCCTGCAGAGAACGCGCACACAACGCTCAAGCACCTGCTCACCGACCGTCTCACGTCGTCAGAGCCTCAGCGACTGCAACCGCTACTACACGCCACCTAGCTTGGCGACTGGACCCCCCCCGTCAACTATTGCGCCCCATGGGGCAGCTACTGCATACGGTCGACGGTAACAGCATATTGCTTCGCCAGCTTTTCTGGTGGCGACTTCCTACCAACGTTCGCATGGTCATCGCGTCGGCAGCCGACAAATACATTTCTTGGCTCGCCTAGCTCGCGGACTTACTGGTGGCGGTCGCTCCGCCGTCCATCACGGCGCTACAGCTAGACGTAATCGAATATCCACCCCTCTCCCCCCACGCGTGCCTACCTATGAACTGCAGGAATTCTGGGAGCACATATCCCGCCTCGCCGACACAGTTGCCGCGATACAGGTCCGCAGCACACCCGAAGAGCACCGGCGTTGTCCAGCGCACGGCAACGCTGAAGCACGCTAACTCTGCTCGCAAATGTATCCCTTCTTGCTATCATGCGGGAAACGACTGCGCCTGGCACTGCGGCAGACCTGTCTCCAGGACACCCCACAACGTCATCCAACAGTGTTTATCCTCAGCGGCCAGCGGTTCCTCGTGGGCACCAGCGCTGAGGAGAGCGTCGCTGCTTGGGTCAACAGATCACCGTATCCCTAGTGCGCCCTCATTCAGGTGGTCAACAGCACAACCATTGTCCCCTACGGACATCGGTAGCTGCCATTGAATTTAGGCTTGAACAGAACGTTTCGATGTATTTTCGTTGTGACAGAAGTGAAGTTCGCCATCCTGGGTGTCGGTTTTCTACGACCCTTCGGCCTTCTCGTCGAAGTGCGCAGCTGGCGCCTCCGCGATCCCTCGTAGCAGGTGACCGTGCGGGGCAACCCCTCCGAACACCCTCCGCTGAGTCCCAGTTTGCTCGGGCCGTCCGGCTTACAGCGTTTTGCAAACATTCTGCATGTATTTCTCGAGTTGACGAGGCAGCCGCCAGTCGGCTCTGCGGTGTAGCACGAGGTACGAGGTATGCCACAACATCGCCGCAAGTGGCGCGCTCGTACACGCGTGGCCTCGTCATTTGTCCCCGGAGAAGCTGCAAGCAGCCCGAAATGAATTTGACCACACACTTCAGCTTAGATTGAGTGCCTGGGCATCTCCATTGCATATGGTTCCAAAGCCAACACCGGGAGACTGGCGACCATGCAGGGACTACAGGGCGCTTAACTGGGTTACGACACCAGACAGGTACCCAGTGCCGCGTATACATCATATCAAGACAAGACTTCATGGTGCCACTATATTCTCGAAGATCGACCTGGTGCGGGTATACCATGAGATTCTCTTTACCCCGGAGGATGTCCCGAAGACCACCATCGCAAGGCCCTTCTTCGAATGCCGTTTGGTCTCCGAAATGAAAGTCAGAGATTCCTGTGGTTTATGGACGGTGCTATACGCGGCCTCTGCTTCTGCCACGCCTATCTTAATAACTTGCTAGTCACAAGCAGCACCCCGGAAGAGCACATGCATCACCTGCGCATCGTCTTCAACCGCTTAGTGTAGCACGAAGTGGTCGTGAACATGGCCAAATGCGAGATTGGCGTGCCACAGCTACCGTTCCTGGGACATGTCATCTCTTTCATCTAGAGTTTGACCTCAGCCCCGTAAGGTCGAAGCCGTGCAAGGATTTCCGCAGGCGACTGCAAAGCGCCAGCTTCGGTAATTTCTCGTTTATGTAAACTTCTACCGTAGTTTCATCCCCCCGCTGCATGCAAATCCTGCAACCTCTCCACGACAAGCTGGCCACTTCACGAAACTGCTCAGACGCCCTCTCCTAGTCTCAAGAGTCAATGGAAGCGTTTCAGAACGTCAAGCATGTCTTGGCAAAAGCCACACTCTTTGCATATCCCAGGACCGGCGTCCCGCAGTGTGTAGCCGGTTATAAAGGTTATAAAACGAAGCATTGTGACCACGTGCTTAAAAGCAGCTCTTCAAAAATCGTGCATTCATCTCGTGACAGCCAGCGTCGGAGCACAGCTCAGCGGGATAAGGGAAGCTGGATATCATTCAGATTTGATATCCAGTATGTGCGACACCACCTTGAAACAGATGACAAGGTAAATGTAACCGGTAGCGCAGCTTCCATAGAAGCCCATCCGTTCAGAAAATGGCGGCTCATCAGCTGCTCATGGGGCTCAGCGCCATCTGTGTGAGCTGGGAACACTTCCGGCGGAACAAAAAATACAGCGGATGTGACGCAATAGCTGGTAAACAAGTGACGTCATTTTGTTGACACTAGCGCAAAATTTGATCTCAAATTATTCTTTGTAGGCCCTGATCGCTAAGGACTCGCGCTAGGGCGATCGCCGGCGAGTCCTCCACGAGTGTGCTTCAAGTCAACGCCAGCTAAACAAATGTCGACACATGACTAGATAGTGATGTTTAAGTGTACTACCGTTCAATTCGCCTCGGTTTCACTAGGATACTTATTTTTAAAACTTTTACTCGGCGTTCGCGGCATCTTCTGCAGATGAATTAAAACAAGCACCAGCGTAACTTTCATATTTGCAGCGTTGCTTATTTACTTCGCACATACGCAGGTTCTTTAGGGTGTGCATTGCTTCTGTTCTTCAGTTCTAAAAAGAAGAAATGACGCCTAGTCACGCCAAAATTACGACACATTAGTTTTATTCAATGGTCACCATAACTCAATTTTATTACACTGCACACAATGAACACCAAGTGAATAAGCACAAAAAGTGTACGGACACTACATGCGCTTTGTTTTGTTTTATGCTCCCATAAATTACCGTTTCGTATGCGAATGCAGGTACGCCAATTGTAGCGCGATAGATAACTTAGCGTTCTGCTCACTGATAACACAAGTAATAGTTGGGACTGCGTATTCAAGAAGGAAACCGGGCCGCAGGAATACTTATACATGAAATTCCAGTGAGCACAGTCCTCCGAACCGTTGCCCTTATTCCTTATCTAGAAGACATGGGTCGCCAAACATACGTAGGTTGCTGCTGCATCCTTGCCCAGCACATCGTTTCCGCATGTACCGAGCCAAGCACTCGGCGTTAAATGTTATCCGCATCATCTCGCTGCCCGTTGGACACTGTGCTCAAGACGTTCACCAACGATGAAACGCACGTCACAAATTCGCGCACAGCACAACTTAAATTTTCACCACATTAATTCGGAGAGCGCAAGCGAGTGCGCAACACTAAAACTCGTGAGGGGGTGTGTCATCGCAGACGAATTTTACGAGCGTGCCTTTCCATACAGCGCAAGGGCTGCACTGAATAATAATGGCGTGCACAGAGGGTGCTAGAAAATAATAAAATAATAATAAAGCACTGTCATAATTTTTTTGCTCATTGCACCAACATAATATTGTTGGGGAAATAAATGTCATTTGTTAAACATAACGATTGCTTCGCCTTTGAATAAAACCTGGTTTTTTACTATTAGTGTTTGTTCCCTCCAAACATAGTCGCGCTTCAATCGCAGCTCCCATAACTCCCCATACTGATGTCGCTGGCAATAGCTTCTGAACCGCTTTTCGTCCGAAGTTTCGCGACCTATTTGGATAGACCTTGCAGATGACACGGCCAAAGATGACGTCCACAGAAGAAACAAAGGAAGATAAGACACCGGTGCAAGTGGTCCCGTACATTCATGCTCTTTCACACAATCTAAAAAAGATAGGATCCCGTCATGATGCACGTGTCGCAATGTCAGCGCCATGTAAACTTTCTGCTGTGTGCGCTATGATGAGCAGAAAGGAAAAGAACATTTGTTCTACAAAGCATGCAGCCGTTTTCACTGAGTGCGCATCTGGAGTTGTGTACCTCATTCCTTTGAGTTGCGGGAAGGAATATATAGGCCAAACCGGGCAGTGTTTCAACGACAGGGCCAGACAACACCGCCTCAATGTAAAGAATGGATTTGGCAGTCTGATGGCAACGCATTGCAAGGTCTGTGGATGCTACCCCAAGTTCACGGAAGCGAAGTTTATAGGCAGGGAAAGGGAAAAGACGGAGAGAGAAGTAATAGAGGCCTATTACATAAGGCAAAGGGGCGACGCCTGCGTCAGCACGGCTTCACTATCCCTGCAAGACAAAGAGATTAGTTATCTCAGCAGCACGTTACGGTTCTCTGGTTGTTAAGGAAAATGTGATGCGCGCGCACTGATCATGCGGTTTGGCTTTGCTATAATATCTTCGTTCCGCTGTGGAATAAAATCAGTTGGAAGTTCGGCGCCGGTCCTGTTCTCTTGTGTGTTTGTGTTCTCGTTTGATTTGCGCCAAAAGTACCCTAAGCTATGAACTTCCCGTTTCTAAAGTTATTTTGACAAAAATGTAGAAAAAAAATTTAATAACCGAATTGAAACAGTACAATGGCACTGCCTAAAAGTGCTGATAAGCTCACCGAAGATTTTTACACCATTTAAAGGATCGAGGTATTCGCCAAATGCATCACTCGAGAGTCGATTTCTCATTGCCGGTTTAAAATCACTTGAGTGCCCTATTTCGACTAATATTGGCGCAGAATATAGGAGAGTGATGATACTGAGAGAAATGTGTTTTTTTAAAGAATGAATCCAGTGTATATTCATGACTAATAAAACGAAAATGAGGAGAAGCCTACATTAATAATCAAAAGGTATGCACATTGGAAGAAATAAGCTTTACGGGCTCAGAAAAATGCGCGCACCAGATTACTGTCACCATTGTACCAGTCAGAGTCGTTGAGCGCGCATTCTTCAGAGAAGATGCTCCTAGATCAGATTACGACTACGCACTAGTAAATGATTCGTCGTATTGGCGCTTCAGATCGAATTAATCAGATTTTTATTGGGAACTTATGTAATTGTCCGAATCGAAGGAATTGCTGCTTGAGTTAGACGTGGCAGGGAAACAAGCACTCACACCCATATCATCATCGCCTTGTATGTCAGCGCAAGCAAAAAAAATTGTTATGTCGTGCCACCGTCGCAAAACGCCAAGAAGTAAAGAATACTTACCATGGCCCTTTATGTTATGGTCATGAAGAGGCTATCAGTGTTCGCGATTCTCAAAAGAAAGCACGCAGGCGTCCAAGTGTTGTTCGTATGTGGCGGCCTCTTTCGTATATACTTCAGACGTCGACGATTCATAACAAAACGCCCTTGAAAGGTTTGAGGTTGGAGTCTGTGTATGCATCAGAAGTCGAGGGCTTCATATCCTGCGCAGTTTAAAGGTTCGGTCTAATTTCGACGGTTTCATGCCCCACAGACTTGGAAGGCCAAGGTTTTGATGTCCAGCATTGTCAAAGATGAAAACCTCGAGCTGACTATATGTGTACCATATCGTTAACGCATGTGTCATCTAAATCTCCTTTTGCCGGTGTCTTTCATGCGCTGAAATATTTAGGTTATGTTTCCTGTGGAGCCCTATGCAGCCCAATAGAATATGTGTACCGTCACTGAGATAGGATTTAAAAAAACAGATTTACGTGGGTACTTCCCCAAGTATGCTTAGGCGTTAAATTCTTGAACTGCTAGCGAGATTATGGTTTTTGAAAAAAAAAACATAATGTTTTCAGCTCTTTTTGTGATGCACGACTCTCGAAATGAAAGTTAACGCGTGTCCCAATATGTCTGGCAAGTCAGGGCATGCCAAAAGCAGTAACAGCTAATCTTTATTTTCTTGTATGATTAGTCCACACGTTATGGCCTGCGTGTATGAAAAGTTTGTCGTCATGGCTTACTATCTGAATTACAGTTGAACATAAAACGGTTATCACGTGATCATAATAACAATAATATCTGAGGTTTCATGTCCTAAAACCACGATATGATTATGAGAGACGTCTTAGTGGATGGCTTCGGAAATTTTGTAACGTATTCTGTAACGTGCACGGGCACCGAACAGTACACGGACTTCTAAGATTATCACATGAGTATAAACACTTGCACGAACGAAATTCGCATATCACTTTGGTTTCGCCGCCTAAGAACGCGTCAACCAAATTAACACGAAGAGAACAGAGGTGACATCATTGGCCAGTTGCAGGCACCTGATATTTGGAAATAAAGAAATGCTTCACGTGGCCACGAATTTGCCGGAGTTTTTAATGAAGTTGTTACCACCACCAAGTGAAATCCTAAACTCATGGCACCAAAAACGTCTTCAAAGCACTTCACGCTAATTCTCCCCAGCTAGAACACTTGAATACTTTCGTGAAATAAGTGAACAGGTATCCCGATGTTCAGCACAAACAACACAACTTAGGTCGACAGAAGGTACGGTGGCATGGTGTTTCTTTTGCCTTGAGTCGTCTGTTTGCTCTGAACGTCAAGATATGCTGTACCAACCAGCGCCGCGGTTCCTTTCGCTGTAGTTTATGGGCTAACGCTAATTTATCTCGAGGAGACTCGGGGGCATGTTATGAATGATATGTGCATGAAAGATTCACTTTCAGATGTAGCTGTTGATGGTAGAGTGATTGAATGTCGTAGTATTGGAATGCGCTTACAAACCGCTATGCGCAAGCATTGCAGGGCTTAAGGACACAAAAGGGTGTAAAAAATTTTTTTTTCATGGTGGGAGGGGGTGGGAATGACGACTGCGTGCGCGAAATTTAGAATATATATGTCAATAAGATTGTACGAAAACACGCAGATTGAATAGCAGTGCTGGAATTTGTGCTTTTGCTTTGTGAGATCGCAGGCTGTAAGCTTCTTTTTTGTTTTTGGCTAGGTGAAAAAAATATGCTCAGTCTGGGGGCCAAAGAATTTCACTGCGACAAATGAGGATGTTTGTTATAAAACATTTTTTGACGATTGCAAAGGCAATATAATTTTCTCCCTCCAAGAATATCGTGATCGCTGCAACGAACACGAGGAGCTGGTTCAGGAGAATGAGAAAGAAACGTCGACATAAATAAACATGCATCTCTAATAAACGCATTTTTGCGCCTTGATTACTCTCCCCTTAATTAACCTGGCACCACATAACGCTTATAACGGGGCAGCTTTTTATAACAAAGAGTTATACTCCCATGCAGTGCAATCCAGGAATCTGTCATTGGTCACGTGGTACTTGCTGATCAAAAGCAGATATTCGCGTAACCCAAAGAAAGACAAACACATGGTTCCCATTGACCTTCATTGGTACACAATACTAAGACGCCTAATTTTCAGCTTGAGCAAATATTTGTGTTGTCAATATAAGCTTTGAACGACAATCATGTACACATAATAATCGTACTATAGGGAACCAAAGCTCAAGTTTGCGGAGCGACGACAGCGCCGCGCTGCGGCTCTGGAGAGAAGCGCTGGTGAAACTGGGAATAAGCGCCGCGGAGGGCGCGCCTGTTTCAGCGACAGCCGACAGCGGCGGCACGCGTGCGCGCGCGTTCTTCGATCGGTGCGGGGAGCTTAGACGATGTGCCGTGAGCTTGGCACTCTGAACCGAGAGGCTTGCTTTGCGAAGCTGCTTTTCCGCGATGGTAGAAGCGACCCCACGAAAGTGGAAGCGTGGTCCGAAGTACTACTGTGTGCCACAGCAGTGCAGACAGTACCAAGGCACGCGATCCGCCTGTAAAACTGTATCAGTTCCCGGACAAGTCGTACGAGAGAGAAAGTCCACAAGCGTGTATCACCGCAGTTAAAGGAATAAAGTTCTAGCTCTGCCTCGCCTTCCGTTTTCGCTGACTCAATTCTTCACTTGAAATCAATTCTTTCGACTACCTGAATGAGCACGTAACGCGGCGTGTGCATGCAACGACTGCAGTAGTGATTGCTCGCCGTCTCGCATTTTTACATCCAATTACGGTTGTATGTTGAAGCAACTTTGTGTTTTGATTCCTCGTGTTTGTGAGACCTAGCTGTCTTTGCTGATGTTCACACTCACAAACTTCATACCGCGGTTAGCGTTGCGGTGTTGGTTGCGTTCAACTGAACTCCGCACAAGGCTGCATCATCGCGCCGGAACAAACGCCTGTGCATTTTCAGCTAACTTCACATCGTTTTGCTGGTTTGTTCTGCTTTTGTCGCTTTGTTAGGGTGGTATATATTTAAGCCGCTGAATCTAACTGGCACTTAATTCAGGAATTGTTATTGCCATCTTCGGAGATTGTGCGGTTTTCTTTCACGCGCACCGCGCACTCGTACATTGCTTCGAGTGTGCGTTTACGGGTGATGCTCCAGCGGTACGGAGGGCATGACTCGAACCTTCTCAGGCTTTTTAGTGCCACGGCCGTGTAGACTTTGTTACTTTCACTTTTCTTTTTCTTTTTTGCACGCCGCGAAAGTTCGTTCACAACAGTACGCGTTTGCCACTGCCAGCATGCACATCTAAACAACAATCACATGTTTTTCGTAGTCGACAACGTGGAACATTGACAACCGTGATTAACGAACTTCTCTCCTTTGATTACGTTCGCTTTTCGAAGTGCCTGTCCAGCGGGGAGATCTTTTTCAAGCGGTACATAGCGAAGCGCTGCGCGAGAGCTCTGCACGCTCACGGAAGTGAGCGGCAGCGCGGCGGAGAGAAGGAAAAAGGCGCGGCGCTTACCCCCCGTTTCTATTTTTTTTGCGAGGCGCAGAAAGCTCAGCGCGAAAGAGCTGCACGTGCACGGAAACGAGCGGAAGCGCGGCGGAGAGAAAGGAAAACGCGCAACGTATATTCCCAGTTTCTATTTTTCCGCCAGAGATGGCGCTGCCTGTCCAGAGTCGCAGCGCCACTGAGCGATGCTTTGGGAGCCTATACATAGTTCGAGTTACTTCATATATGGCATTTGTGACTACGCGACGATGAACACACGCGCTCATTGAAAAGAAAGGAGAATATCACATTTAGGTTAACTGTGCAATATGTTCGTTAGTAGTACCGTCGAAATATTTTGGAAAACATACGGTCGTTCGTGCTTACCCTATGCGTGGAGGCCGTTAAAGCACGAACTTCAGCAGAGGTGGCATACTAATCATGGAACGCTTTCTGAATGTTTATGATTACGGAATGTTGAATGATATAATGCTATAATCATGGAACGCAAATAAAATGCAACGCTATCTTACATTTTGCTAAACACTAAAATTACAACTCACGAAATATCCAATATTAACGATACCTGGGGTTTTACTTCCCAAAACCACGATATGATTATGACAGAGGTGACAGTGGAGAGCTCCGGAAATTTTGACCATCTGGTGTTCTTTAACGTGCACTGACATCGCACAGTACGCGTGGCTCGGGCACTTTGGCTCCATCGAAACGCGACCGCTGCGGTCGGGATCGCACCCGCGTCTTTCGGGTCAGCAGCCAAGCACCGCAACCGCTACACCACCACCGCCGCGGAGAACAAGAAATATCTATGATGTCTTGATGCAACAAATCTGTAAAGCGTGCGAGTAAAAAAAAAAGAAAAAAAAAACAAACAATGCAAGCATTTATGAATTTTTTTTATTGAAGGGTGAAGGGGTCCACTCTATGCATGGCTGGTGCAGATGCCTAGCTCCGGCTCCAGCCGCACACAGTTGTACCATGCACGTGTGAACATATCCTTCACGTAGCGCGAGCAATCGCCGCTACGACGGGTTAGGGGGAATACGGCAACAGGCCAGCTCAACAAACAAAACTTTATTGCTACGCTAGCAATAACGCGTAAAAGTCCCGTCAAGGGATAGTCTGCTCTATGTTGAAAAACAAAGGGTAAGTCTTACTTCATCGGTCGATCGGCACCTCGCGGATCCACAAGGTGATGCAAGTGACCGCTGGCGCAAGGGAGGCCGTCCCTCTGTCCCGTCGGCCGCTTTATTGAACCATCGTCTTCCCTCCGCTTCGTAAGAGCCGTTTTCCTCGAAGGTGAAGAGCACCCTCTCCCGCGAGCGGGGATACGGGGAGTAGCGCGAACTGGCTGCAGGGTTGAAGGGGTCCTCAGAAAAGCGGCGACGGTGTCCCTTTCTAAGTTGCTGGTTTGTCCCCGTTGCCAGACTGCGATCGCGCCACCGCTAAGGAAAAAACACTTCCCCATCTCCCGCTAAAGGGAACCATGTGTGGATGCGAAGCAGCGGGGAGATTGTTAGCTTGAGCGGGAGAAACATCGACGCTCTCGTTTCACGGCCCGGGCACTCATTGCGGTGCTGCATAGGAGAGAGAATGAGGCGCGCGCGCGCCGTCATTTTCATACCGCGGAACTACCGTGGCGCCCCCCAGCGGAGTATGCAGCTGTCGCACCACCTGTCGTGCGCGCCGCTCCGTAGAGGATTCCTGGAGGAGAGAACGGGGGGGGGGACCGTAGGAGAGGAGAGAGAGGGGACGTGCATGCGCTATGGGAAGCGGGAGCCGCTTCGTACAGTAAAGGATTCCTAGAGGAGAGAGGGGGAGGACGCGCATGCGCTGTGGGGGGGGGGGGGGGTGGGACGCGGGGGGCCGCTCCGTAGAGTAGAGGATTCCTAGAGGAGAGAAAGGGGGTGAGCGTAGGAGAGGAGAGGGAACGCGCATGCCCTGTGGGGTGTGGGACGCGGGAAGGAGGGACGGAGTAAGCCCCCCCCCCCTCCAAAACTCATGCAAGCAAGATAAAGGAATGGAGTCAACCTGGGCGACAGACACTGCCTGCCTAGCCATTGCTAAGCAGCCTATCTGTGCTCTCGGCCACTACTCTGGTGACTGTTGTAGTGGTTGACGGCCTTCATATTACTACAGTGTTCTGGTTCGCATAATGGGTGCTTGCTTACTTCATGAAGGTGGCCGGACGCGGGAGGGAGGCGGGACGGACATAGCCCCCTGAGCATAAGATGCTTCGCATCTAAAAGAAATGGGCGCGTGTGCTCTCTCACATCCCCTTCCCCTTAAAGGGCTCCTCACCAGGCTTGACAAATTTGTACTGAAGAGCGCAATGCATGCACTGGGCGTTCACGATCACGTCTGCCAAAGTTTGCAACACTACGCGCTGCGGAGATGGGTCAACTTTCAAGCTGAACGCTGCTTGCCCTTCTGCTCGCGGGCGCGCGGCCAGGGAATGAGGGGATGACGTACACGATGGAATGGCCCTACGTTGTTGGTAGTGCTGTGACATCGCTCCTCTACGTAGACGACTGTGCTCTGACGTCACCAACAGTAGCACGTGACACTGCCGTAGTTATTGAACACCACGTACAGTTTGTGTAATTTGTTGCTTGACTCGATGAATAAAAGTTGAGAGCAATAATAAAACACACAAACAGAATTTGTGCGTTTTCTTTTTGAATCGCAGCGTCATGCCAGACTAATCTACCTCTGTTCCGCATGCGTTCGTGTTCTCGCGCTTAGCGCATCGTGCAGACGCCACCCCTTACAAACAAACTCATTTTTTACCACGTTCCAGCGCTCATTAGGCTCATTTATCCTCCCGCGTCTAACTAAATGTTCATGCGGCACACTGCTAGTCTCCCGTCCGTAAAAATGTCGCAGCTTTCATGCTCAGTAATAAGTTGAAAGACAATGATCGGCGAGAGCATATTCGGCATAGCTTGCAGAGATGAAGCGCAGATAACGTCGCCACAACAGTGCTCGCGTCTCGGGGGCTCGGGCTGGTTCGGGCACGTCACGCGCTCGGGACATTGTGTGCGCATGACGTGTTCATGTGTATGCGTCATGTGATGCTCCCGCTCGCGTGCCGAAGAGGGCAGGGAAGGAATTTGGCTTGCGAAGGCTACACGGGGCGAGCGGCAAGGGTTTCCAGCTCGCATCCTCGCATCATGGTTTCGCGCCGCCTCAAAACATTGGCTTGCTTAGCTTCTAATCGACCGATTAAAAAATCGTTGTGACATAATCCTCTTTACTGGACGCGCAACAACTTCCAGTGTCTTACAAAAATTCGTTATGTCACCTGGTGAGGGGTCCTTTAAGAATGCCCTCGAACGACCGAGACTGCGATTAAGGAACCAAATTTTTTTATTACTTTTCGAGGAAAGCATGGCGGGCCAGATCGCCGTCCATGCCCTCTTGCGGGTGAGGCTCTGCCGTGGGCGGTGCTGCTGCCCCCACAGGTGTCGCCGGAGCCCCCCAAGGTAGCCAGGGCCGTGTCATTGGTCGTGGACGCCGCGGAAGTGGCCTCCGCCGCCTCCACCATTGCCGGTTCTGTTGAAGTCCCGGCCTCCGTTGGCAGCCCCTCAGACGGACCTGCTCCTGCATCATGGCCTGCGGCTATAGTTAGCAGCCACTGCGTTAAGTCCGCCTCCCGGGCTGCCTACACCAGCATGGTCCTGGCCGCCTCGCTGGCCGTCCTTCTTCAAGAGGTCGCGGCTTGGTGGCAGGATGCGTTCCGTGCGGCGCCTGTGTAGCTTCGCGCTTTTGTGGGAGTCGTGGACTACGACGGCGCCGCACATGCACAGCCGCGTCTCTCCGGGTCCCGGGAGGCAGGCCCCGTTCACCGTCCAATCCACGTCGACCACCATATCGCACTGAAAAAAGCGGTATATGTCGGCCGGAGGTGTCCCAACACGGGCCCTCTCTTGCTGGCGCGAGGGCCACGAAGAGAAGAATGCCACCGAACGGTCCACTCCCTACTGGCTCGTCTAAGTGACGACGTCCCGCTAACTGCAGCCCTGAGGCGAGGCGGCCGGCTGTGCCGGCTGGGGTGGTCGTTGGACGCGTTACGAGGAGGCTGGGCGGGATGGTGATGGGGTAGCTGGGTCACAGCGGTCAGGTGACGACGCGCACGGACGGCGTCGGCGTCGCCTGCTAAGGTTCCTCCATGACGGCGTCCGCGGCGATACTTGGGTGGAGTGGGGCTGCGACGACGACCATGGAGGGTGTGGGGGCGCGGCGTGAGGAGACGGTCTCCCCTCCGAGCCGTCCCGGCGGCACTTATTTTTCATATCACTGTACGTCTGTTTGGTGAAACTTGAAGCAGAAAAGGTTGACACTCGCAGATACTGTTGAGCATGATTCACTGTACATCGCGTAGAACATATGAAACGGGGTCTACCATGCAGAGTTGTGTCCGCCTGTTACACAAGCAGTAACGCGGCTCTGGGCTCTTCACACGGTTTCGAGCGTGCTCACCAGCAGTGCAGTTAGCGGAACAACCTTCTCAGTTACACAGATCTATGTAAAATAACTGTATAATTTCTCCATATTCACCGGTGTTTCTTAATGATTGGCGCTTTATGATTTACTTGAAAGATTATATGCGCACGGAAAAATTAATCTAAATATCATGCCTTACTCAATAAATGTCTTTTAAGAGTATCAGCATCCTTGAATTAAGATATATGCCACTATCTGTATCGATATTGCTGGACCTGTATTCTGAAATACTTTTTTTGGTTTTTCGCAAATGTATCTCCGAAATACGCCGTTACGTCAAAGACAAATGTACCTCAGTATCTAAAATTTAGTCTTCCAGCGCACGTATTCCGATATATGCATTCCGGAATACTTTTCTGTGTATCTCTGCCCAGCCCTGCAATCAACTATGAAGTAAGAGTAACTACCTCAATAGAACAGCTCCATCTTGCTGTTCAACCTGGGACCTCTTTGCTGCCTTCGTGTTTACCTCTCCATTTTTCAACTCTTTTATGATTCCTGATAAGCTTATTTAGATGGCTAAGCGAGCGCATGCAACAATCACAAGGAAGCTTCATTCTCGCCCCGGCGTTAACAAAACTTTCCCGAAAGAACTGCGGCAGGGGATGACACACTACTGTGTCTACAATTGGTATCCATAAGGGGCTGCATTGACGTCACGTGAGCTTCGTGACGCACGTGTACTGTGAAGGAAACATGCAGTGGGTTGCGTGAAAAGAGGGTCTGCTTGTAGGTACATTTGCGAAATATAGTGAAGGTTGTAGGCTTGAGCCATTTGACCTCTATTTTTGCATTTTCTGTGATAGCACCTTCAGAGAGTACTACGCGCGGTTTGTATGCAAACTACAAAAACCAGCACGCAAGCGTTGTGAAGTTTCTTTCATTTCCTGCTGATCTAAATTCAATGAAAGTGCAGTGCATATGCGTTTGTCTGGAATTGAGCAATGCAACAACTTCCGTTTACTACTTCTGCTTGACAAAAAAAAAGCAAAAAATAAAATTAACAGTGGCTGTTACAACACGCGATATAGTCCAACACCACGCAACCAGTGTCACTATTCCCACGGCCGAGACGGCTGAAGAAGTGGCCGTAGCCCTTGCTATTCTAGATCTCACCTGTCACGCCATCGTGGGTGACTCTCGCTGAGCCATCACTATTTTCAGCAAAGACCGCGATCTCCGCTGAAGTGCTTCCAATACTCTGCCGGGCACCACACCCTAAAGGCAGCATGGTCTCCCAGACATGAATCCGTGCCCATGTGGGCCCTGTCCACCCACATCTCCCCAACATCAATGAGGTCACCCACTTCGTTGCGCGAGGCCTCGTCAACTGCAAAGGAGCCACTGGAGATGAGTTGGACACCAGGGACAATTTGATTACTCACAATGATCTCGTTAAGGTCGTTTACCTCAGACGCCGAGCCTTCCCCCACGTCACCCCGAGTTCAGCCGTGCGCAGGCCACCAATCTGCGTCTACTACAAACGAACACGTATCCCTCACCTGCCTGCCTCCAGCTCGTATTCCTGGATGTTTACACGACCCCCCAACTCCCGGTGCTGTAGCACTCACCCGGCTACGCTTCCACTTATGCTCTGGGAGTGCCCGGAACAATACACACTAACACATTGACCCTCTCGTCGAGGTTGCGTGACGCTCTGCGGAGTTCCGCCCTCAATGAACAAACACAGGCGACCCAGCACGCCCGCGAGGCGGCGTCGAGGCAAGCCCTGACGTCTTCTCATAGGAGGCCTAGGCCCGGCCACCTAAACTTGCTGGTTTCTGTTAATATGTTAATAAAGTTCATTCCTGCTCCCTTCCTCAGCCTCCGTGACAACCATACATATATAAAAATACTCATGTTTTCTTTTTTGGATGGGAAAATAAACCAGCGTGTTTCTAAAAGGAGGCCCGCCACGCTCAATTCATATATCCAGGGAATTTCTCAAATTTCTATCCTTTATCAGAACACAGGTACTTTCCATTACAGGCAGTTCTGTACAAGGCCGGTAGTGTAGCTGGCCTCCCAGTTATAGCTTCGACTTGTGAGATACTATCTCTCTAGAATTATTTCTGTGGAGCTTCCGCCTGGACATTCCGCCTATATGACAAGAGTAAAACAACCTCATAGGTTGTACAGCTGAGGTGGCACTACCAATGATATATCACTTGAAGAAACATTGAATTGTAGTAAAAAAACCTAAATTGTATTAGTACAAGTCGTTCTAAAAATTTAGCTTAAGGTACTCATAATAACTCGGATGATGTCGCAAACTTTAAGAAACTTTTGGTATGGTCTTCATGAGGTACTTTGAAGAAGTGTAGCAAAAATGTATTCGAAACGCCACGCTGCAGTCACCAATCTCGTGGTGTATTAAAGCTTTGAAGCGTGACATGGCGTAAGGAAACAAGTCAATTTGTTAATTTTTCTGTGTCTCTTACGAAATGGATACCTTACGTCAACTTTGGAGGGCATAGTGATGTTTGACGTGAAAGTAAGCGTGAAAAGATGGCTAGCACCAGCGTCAAGCATATTGTACCGTACTTAAGTACTATGCATCCTGTACAAATCAGTGCTGTATGACTGCATACAGCACAAATCAATGGACGAGATATGGGGAAATGAATCAATGGTTCATTTTCTTTATTAGACGGAACTTAACGAAACAAGCATACAATGACGCCGGGGTCGGTATAGAGCAGTGGTTCTCAGCCTTGGGTGTTTCGGGGACCCCTTGTACACAAGGGTAAATTTTGTGGTACCCCTTGAGATGGGAGAAAAGTGAAAGGGGGGTGGAGGGTCACAAATTAACACAATATACAGCGTGACATAGGTTCCTTTTGTTTCTCCATGACAAAGAATGATCAAACTGAAGGGCCGCACCAATTCGATCTCAACAGCTTGTAAATAGTTTGAGCGGTCTGCAGCCGCATTCAACATGCTTCTACCTATGTTTTCTCATCAAATAGGCAAGCCTAGAAAAAGTATGCTCGCCTGCATATGTCATAGAAAACTCCAACAAAAGCTTTACAGTCATCTCATGGGCAAAGGAAAACATAACTTATCTCCGCTGCAATGTAAAATGTTCTGCGGTGACACATGCGAAAAATCAGAAGGGGCTCTTGTTACGGGACATTGTGTGCCTCACAAAAAACACGATTTTTTTTCTAGGAAGGCTTTCACGGACCCGCAAAAGTGGCTTCGCGCACGCCCATTTGAGAACCACTGGCATAGAGAACGTTGTTTGAGGTCCTTTAGCTGCAGTGAAGTAACCGTGGTTAAAGAAATGAAGTAGACGAAAACGCAACTTGTCGCCGGTATGGACCGACGCTACATATTTCCGATAACGCATGCGATGCGCAACTAACTGATATACAGCGGCGGTCGTCCTCCCGTGTCTTTATAAAGGTATTTCTGCGTATGTAAACTAACAAGTTATTTCCTGAGTCGCTAGCAGTCATGATGGTATGTGTGGCCTTTTCTTTGCCAGCTGGCGTCAAGGTGCATTAATCCATAATGTATTGTACATCTCACCTTTAGCAGTTCATTCTCGTAGCTGAAACGGTACTTCAAGTAGTATAGCTTCAGAATATCTTCATTGCGAAAGCCGCTCTCGGCATGCTTTGGCAATGCCACCCTTTGCTCCCAGCTCTGCCAGTCTGCTCGAAGAAGTGCAATTACACGTTTGAATTGTTGAAATTGCATGTTTATAAATGGGTTTAGGAAAGGAGTGTAAGTTTAAGAGCTCGTTTTCTTCGTTAGATACAATATGAATGACAACTAACAGACAACGATGCCAAAGAAAGTATAGGGGATGCTATTAGAAGAAATTGTAATGTAAATGTGAAGAAAGAAAACCCTATTGGAAAAACACAAATAGTGGGCATAGTGGAAGCCACCATCCACCATTGTAGTGGATGAATGTAGTGGGTGGATGGGGGGATGCATGGTGGGTGGATAGTGGATGGTGGGTGGATAGTGGATGGTGGTTGGATAGTGGATAGTGGAAGCTGGGTGGATAGTGGATGCCGGGTGGATAGTGGACAGTAGTTTAGGTGGGCAGATGATGGACGGTAGCCTAGGTGGGTAGAAAGTATGCTGTGTACAAAGTACGAAATGGCGGGCATATTAGTCAATGAAATATTTTTCTGTCAATGTTCTTTTACAGCGAAAGCTGTTATGAGATCACAACAAGGGTCGTTTCTCTGCCGTAGTTGTCCGCCGCCGCCGCCGGTGTCCGTAACCAATATCGCACAAAATAAGAAAAAAACTAACTAAATAAAAAAAGCTCCTGTGAATGAATGGGAATCGAACCCGGGTCCTCGGCGTGGCAGCCCTGCACTCTACCACTGAGCTACGCCACTGCTTGAAACTGCTGTGCAAACTGACCCTAGGCAGGCTTCATATCGGGTAAGGAATCGCGTTAACGTGTGTTGTAAAGCGTTTTAGAGCAGTAAAGTAAGAACCAGGCGTCACACAATGCGAATTGCGTAACGAGTAGGTCGTTCAATGCTCCAACCCATTACAAAAGCCTGTGGCATAATTCTTCATTGTCGTCAGCCACAGTATCAACAAAGTGCACATAATTCTTTACAAGAGCGTAGCGGGCACCGCGCTTTTCTGAAGAATGACGAAGAATGGCATAGTAGACGCTTCCCCACTACACAAAAATTATGATGATTTATAGCGTAGTGGGTACCATGCAAGTGGGCTTGTAGTAGTTGCCCCAAGAGTGTTTAAAAAAGGCTAAAGGCCGCTCTCCCAGCTTTCGCTGTGGCTGTGCTGCGCCTTATGCGCAGGCCTGGCAGTTTTCTGTTACGACTGAAAACATATCTTCCTGTTACATAAGGCACACAAGTTAAGCACAGAACAAATTGTTGACTTGTGTTCCAGATGTGTTATCAGGGGAAACAGGCACAATAATAGCCTGTTTGCACCAAGCAATGAACAGTCTGACTCGGTGAATAACTTCATCTACAGTTCTTGGTGGTTTGCTTACACGTTTGGCTATACAAGCAGCTTCTGCAGAAAACGCTAGTAGAAAACTTTCTCAACAGCGTCCCGGTTCTCCCTCGGTGGCTCTATTTGAAGTGACTACAAAGAAATGCATTTCTCCAAGACGCTGATAAACAATCAAAAAGCATAATTAAAAATAGAAATGCTTTGTTTAGGTAAAAAACACATTCATGCGCCTTACGTACACAGCCCCTTTCGCACAATAAATATATGGCGAGTCCTTATTGTAGGCATTGCATGTTGTTCGGCTAGTTGGTTCACTGATATAGCAGACACGTTCAATCTGGGCGAAGACAACTCGTTAGAACACAGAAATAAACACACACATGAAGCGCACGGTGTGTGTTTTCGGCGCTTCATGTGTGTGCTTCTATGTTTTAACGTGTTGTCGTCGCATAGTTTAAACGTGTCTTTCAAAATACAGTATGATAGCACCACAAATTACTACAGCTGGTTAGCTATTATCGGCTGTTATTATAATTTAGTTTTTTCGCGAGCTGACGTAAACGGAATAGTGTTGGCATTCCTTTCCGGGACAATTACTTGCCCTCGCAACAGGCCGGCAGAATTAGCTTGATGGCAGCTCTTGAAATAAACCTATTTAATACCACAAGCGGGTTAGTTCAGTAGTCAAATAACCTTCCCCTCGCAAAATAAACACGCGATCCGCTAGCCCGAGCCGAGCAAGACACAAAAAAAACACGGCATATCCACGGAGTGAATGATGATGAGTGGGCGAAGCTGCGGAGGTTCATCGGTAAACCGTGAATCTTCCGTGAATTCTGCCCGGTACGTCACCGACGTGAGATCGGGCGCGTTTATACTAAAGGGTCGATGAGAGTTACGGTGACTGAAGCAATCATGGTTACACCGTGAAATCTTCAGTGGTTTCGCCCAGCAGTAATCAAAGCGATAGTGTGTGTGAAATTTTATTCAAACTTCAACGACCGGTCGTCGTCCATGGTCCGCCAAGCAGCACGATCCGGCAAGCGCACTCGTACGGCGGTCCGCGCAATCAGAGAGCAGCTGCACCGCCAACGCCATCTAGCGTAGCTTCACCCAACCGCCATATTGAACGCATGTCTATAGGACAGCGCCCTCTCGGAAACGAGACGAGAACTGGAGATGACGACACCATATCCACGGGGTGAATGATGATGAGTGGGCGAAGCTTCGGAGGTGCGTCGGTAAACCGGTAATCTTCCGCGAATTCTGCGCAGTACATCATCAACGACGTGAGATCGGGCGCATTTATACTACAGGGTCGATGAGAGTCATGGCGACTAGCAGCTCACTTTAATTTTACATGTACGTTGTGAATTTTTTTATTGTTTAATCACGCACAGGAGACATCTCACACCGGCACTACCTTGGAGGTCGAAATCCAGTGCCTACTGGCTACTCAGAATGCATGGACAACCGAGGACCGCCGAGGTGATGTCATAAGGAGCTTCGCCCCTAAATATATTCATCATATACAAGTACCGCCACCTAGCGGACATTCCAAGAACTAAACGAGAGGTGGCTGCCTACAACTACATACATCGAGGACGCGCGACCCACAGCTTAAGGAGCTTCGCCCCTAAAACGAAAGCACAGCCTAAACTTTCATACATTGCAGCAGCAAATGAAATTCACAGTGGACTATGCCGGAAGCCGGCCTACGGGGATACACAGCCGGCCAGTTTTCACTCGCGCTGCACTGCCGACCCCTCCCCCCCCGCCTACCCCCGAAACCCCCGTTCAACATTTCGTTATCATTGAGGGGCGGATTCTGAACACATTCCCGTTCTATCGAACATAAAAATTTATCAGTGCACAAGGGTGCTAGCATAAACGATGTTCATAATTGCTTCACCAAATGACACAAAATAAACGCTAAGCAAAGATCGACCAATGCAACTTATCCCGCTTCACCGATTCCCTGTCCCTAACTCGGTGCTACATCACTGAAATTGCTACAGCACAACTCGGTGGCTGTAGGAATAATTTTTTTTAGTTTGGTTATTTCAAGTGCAGTGACGGTTGCTAAATACTTGTGTAAGATGAGCACCTTTCTGTGAAAAATTTTATCTCTGCATTCACCTTTATGGCGGGTATTGCGTCCGTCTGACATATAAGAGCACCTCAAATTTTAACAGTAGCGATTAAGTTATTTACAAATGTCGTGTAGTAGCAGGTTCAACACAACTGCAAGAGCATTCAGTACCGCGGCATTCAATATCTCTTGGCTATAACGCATAGGACAATAATAATGCATAACATGCACAGACCAACCTACCTTTCTCAAGAAAACTTGCTGGCAGTGTACACTTGCGACGTACACCGGTCTTCAAGTGGCGTGACGAGTCGGCGTCGGCCGCTGACAACCCCGTTTGCGGGCATCCATCGGTCTCGCGGCAATGTGGTGAGTTCCCGATGTGCGTGAACTGTCACGTCGATTCTCCATGCCACAGAGCGCGTTGCGAGAAACTATTCCGGCGTAGTTCATCGATAATGTGCGGAAGCATTTGAAGACGATGTATTCCAAGAGTAATCACGTTCATCGCCAGCAAAACAATCGTACTTGGGGAGCTAGCGGCTGCTGAGGACTCATTTTGCACATACCGCACATCATATTCATTCAAGAAGTTCCGCCTAAGTCAATGACCACAACATAAAACACACAACGACGGCCCGCGCAAAAATCAACCGCATCATCAAAAACACAATCACCACGTCATGACCACGTTGTAGCAGCGCAGAAGGCCATGGCAGGAAAGAAAAATGCGAGAGGACGACAGCGGCGACCCCTAGTGGTCATGGCCTCAATGCCCAAACGAATTTCACTGTTTCACTTCCGACGCTGTTCGACGTGACGTCATTGCCGCCATGACGGTTTGGCGCAGCTTCTCCAGCATGGTACACTATCATTTTCCTCACCCACCATTCCCTGGCTGCTTTCCAGCATTCGCGCGATAGTGGACGCCCACTATCCACCATCGTCCACTATCCTTTCCGCCTTGTACACTATGCCATCCACCACTGTCCACTATAAACACCATGATTTCCAGCATACCCAGCATTATTTCCACTATATCCACTATCTTTTCCAGTACCCACTATGGCAGTTTTCCAATAGGGAAGTGGACGAAAAGATAACTTGTCGCCGGTTCTCACCAAACATACGACCTTCAAAAACGCGTCCGATACTCTACCATTGGGCTACGGCGGCGATCATCCCTCCGTCCACTTTACAGGGTGTATATGTGCATTTAAACGTGGGAGCGTCAGAGCGCCGCCAGTAGCCACTGCAACGAGTTTGGAACACTTTTTTCCTGTTGGCGTCAGGTAGAGCGTGACCTTATTACGAGCTGGCACCTGACCAATAATCCTTCGTTTAATCCCTGAAAACATCAAGTCTGCGATTGTTAAAAGCACGTGGTGAACAGTACGCGTGATAGGACAAGAAAACGGGAATGTACGCATGCGCATTTGCGGGCGAAAACGGAGTGCAAAAATAAAGCCACAGTACATATGTGTCACCAAAACGAAAATACGTGATAGGTTCAACTGAGCACAGATTATTGATCAACATAAGCGCGTGCGCAACATCTCGTCATGATCCGAGAGAAAATGAAATGAAATAGGGAACTAATCTATCTGCGTGAAAATGTAGCGGTAGTAATAACGGGGAAAGTCAAGAGGAACTAAACGGGTAGAAAGGAAAGTTTGCCAGCACTTTCATTCATACCACAAGTGACGGCCTTAAATTTATAGACTAAATACGATTCTCGAAGCTCTCTTTCGTGGTGGGAACGGAAACCAGATTGAAGGATTGTAGCTGTAATATTATCAAATGAGTGGCCCGGAATGCGCACGTGTTTTCATAGCGGAAGGTTCGGAATAGTGGCAGCATGGCACTTATGGTTGTTAAATCGGTATCTGAAGGGCGTTTCGGTTTGTCCAATGTACTGTAAATTGCAGACGGAACACTCGAGCAAATAGATACAGTTGTAGGTGTCACACGTGAAATTACCTTTAATCTTATAGAAGAATTCGGAAGCAGTGCTTTTAGCAATATCTGCGTCTTCATATGCGCGCAGACCTTGCATCGCGGTTTCTTGCAAGGTCGACAACCTTGCAAGTACTGTCGCTTTATTTTTGCACTCCGTTGTCGCCCGCAAATGCGTATGCGTACATTCCCGTTTTCTTGTCCTGTCACGCGTACTGTTCACCACGTGCTTTTAACAATCGCTTGTCAGCCAATAATAGTGCTATGCTAAGTCATTGGTCGTCTTATATTGCGTTGATGTCACATGTGTACATCACTCCGACGAAGGCCGGTCCCGTGGCCGAAACGTCAGTCCTTCCCAGAACAATTTTTCCTACGTGCTTGATATATTTTTTTGAACTGTTGCTTCCGGGTCCTATGTTTTCCCTTCATTATATATATATATATATATATATATATATATACGTGCGAGCGAGCGGACGGGAGAGTGGGGCGCAGGGAGGAGAGAGAGCAAACGGCGAGAGAGAGAGCGGCGAAGCACTGCACCTACCCTTTCCTACACTGCACACACGCGGGAGCTCCGCCGAGCTCCCGCGATGCGACCGCCCTCACACACCAGAGCGCGCTCCTCCTCTCTACTCACTCTCCGCTACTCCGCCCGCACCACCTGCTCCGGGTGCTAGGGGCGAGGATAAGCGCGCGCGCCCGCAGCTGTTGC
This sequence comes from Rhipicephalus appendiculatus, assembly GCA_030522465.1. Classification (NCBI taxonomy): domain Eukaryota; kingdom Metazoa; phylum Arthropoda; class Arachnida; order Ixodida; family Ixodidae; genus Rhipicephalus; species Rhipicephalus appendiculatus. The sequence goes on along the minus strand of JALIZH010012639.1, from coordinate 174,616 downwards.
TATGGGAGAGGGAGTGAGAGCGGAGAGATGCGGACACCGACGCCTGACATAGCCCGACTAAGAAATGCATTCGCATTTAAAAAGAAATATCCTTAGTTCGCGTACTTGAGACCATCATTGCATGTTTATGAAGTATAAATGGTGTGTGGCAACTGTGCATAGGTGTATAAACATTCATCTGAAATAGTGAAATATTCGTGCATTGTTGCGTACTGTTTCGCCCAGGATCAAGCAGAATGCATGCGGCGCCGAGGATAGTGCGCGAAATCTTAGTAGAGGCCCATATTAGCGATGCTCGATCTACTGAAAATCGCAACAGCATCTGCTGAAACGAAAACCGCGGCTACTGATGAAATTAAAGTGTTTTCTAGTTTTCTTTCGCGCATTCGGTTTGGTCATAAAAGCAGTGAGTCAACAGCGAAATAATCATCTCAGTGCCACCATCATAAATGTGAAGTTGTAAAAAGGCCAAATACTAGACCTATGGCAAAATGTTAGCAATTAGGTGCAGAGGTGAAAGAATATATAAAATATGGCACGATGATGGCACGATAAAGGGCAGCAGATGCTGCATTCATTTCGTGGAAGGAAGAGAAATGGGCCATATCTCCGTACGTACGCCAGCGTCCCGATGAGCCATGCACCCGCATAAATCTCATTAGTCTTGAGACATTCGAGTGGTGCCCTCAGCATCGTGACGTCAACGAGGGGAGTCAACCGCCGTGTTATGCTCGCGCGCTTCTGACATGAATGCAGCATGACGCTGCCGGCTGACCTTTTGCTGCTCGGATTATGGAAACGTTTATCTGAATGTTTGTAAAATGGTTCATGCGGCACGTTATACACTATACGGTTCTGAACCAACGAAAGTAGGCGTCGAGAGTTGATTTAGCACGGATTTATCCTGTTTTCTTTGTATCAATGTGTACACGTATAGAGCTCAACAAGCTTGTTTAGAACGTTCGAACGCCGTCCGTTGCCCGCGGTGGTACTATCGAACCATAACTACGGTTCATACAAACCGCAAAGCTAAACACATGGAGCCGCAACTGCGTCGATGTCGTAATTTTTTACATCTTAGAATTTACCGAAGTTTCTACGATCTGCAATAACTGTTTTAAACAGTTATTGCTGGGTGCGGGTGATAAAGCCAGACGGAAACGGTTCAAAAACGTTTCGGTGGCGTGCTGCAGGATTTCTCATCTGCAATTAGCCAGATGGCTGTGTGCTAACATCGTAGAAGTCCACAGGTCAATTAATTTGCACAAGCCTGAAAAACTCATGAGGCGAAAAATATTGATTCATTCAGATCAGTGTGGCTGTGCGCTTTCAAGGAACAAGATATGTCGAAATCTGCATTATTGGTGGATGGTGCGAATGGAGCAGAAAGTACGACCTTCAGTCGCTCTAGACATACCTGCTGGGCGAATGTGACATGACTGTAGCGTGGCTCTGACACTGTCGCACTGGTTCGGTATCCTTTTTAAGGCGAAAGCCTTTAATGTCTCATGCTCACGTCCGTCCGGCGTCCGTCCGTCCATCCGTCCGTGTCCATCCGTCCGTGTCCATCCGTCCGTCCATCCGTCCGTCCGTCAGTCCGTCCGTCCGTCCGTCCGTCCGTCCGTCCGTCCGTCCGTCCGTCCGTCCGTCCGTCCGTCCGTCCATCTGTCCGTGTCCATCTGTCCGTGTCCATCTGTCCGTGTCCATCCGTCCGTCAGTCCGTCCATCTGTCCGTGTCCGTCCATGTCCATCCGTCCCCTGTCCGTCTAACGTGTCCATCCGTCCCATGTCCGTCCGTCCGTCCGTGTCCATCCGTCCGTGTCCGTCCATCCATCCGTCCTTCCGTCCGTCCGTCTGTTCGTGCCGTCCGTCAGTCCGAGCCCTGGCACGGAGCCCGGTGGCCGCCGGGGTGCGCAAACGGACGCCGGTCGCGTCGGACTCTACAGCGCTCGCGCTTTGCTTGCGTAGCGTCGCTGTGCCCAGCGTTTGGAATCGTTCTGACCGACGCCGTCTCAATGGACACAGCCGTTCGCGGAGCACACTTTGGAATTTACAAAGGGTCCGTCAATTTAAGCGCTAGAACGCGGATGGCGTTTGGGCGATGCGCAAAGCGCGAGAAAATACGAACGCATGCGAACGGAGGAAGATTAGTCTCGCGTCTCGCTGCGATTCGCGGTATAAAATTAAAAAAGAAAACACGCATACATTCAGCTTGTGTGTTATCACAGTGAGAGTGTAAAAGAAAAAAAGACATGGCGTAGTCAGTCGAATGGCCACACGCTTTCGCCGTACACTCTTTGGAATGTACAAAGTGTCCGTCAAATTTTTTTTTTTGAATTTAAACGGCAGCATTTTTGGCCCTTAGCTACCGTTAAAGTGCAATAGCGCAAATACAGTCTTTCTGTTCAGCATGCTGTGTATCGGTTCTACCCACAATGCGCATATGCTCACCTTTTTATTAAGCCATAAGCTCGACTAGGTTTCCGATTCCTTTGACGTCGCGTGAATGACTACGTCGCGGAAGTTCATTCACTCCTGTGATCAGTGCCAATTTTGAAATTGACCTCCCAGACAAGCCTACGCGTCAAAACCCATTTCCTGCAGGGTAAGACCATTTGATTGTGTTTGCACCGACATATCTCTACGGCAACGTCCTGCATGCTATTGGATTTTACGAAACAATAGAACATCTACTGTGTTCCTCTGATTGTTTTGTGAGCGAGCGCAATGATCTTCAGTCCCTTCCCCCTTGTGCAGGGTAGCAAACCGGACGCGCGTCTGGTTGACCTCCCTGTCTTTCATTCCTTCCCTTCCTGCACCTCCTCCTCATGTCCCCGTAATAGTCTTTCGGAAAGATGTAGAAAACTGGCTGAGACATATCAGCGCAGTTTCCTTCTTAAGGGGAACTCCGGCGAATTTACGATATTCACCGATTTCAATAAAACGTTCAACATATGTTCTCGTCGGTACCCTGATTACAATGCCAGATTATGCTTTACGTCATTTAGTTTTTTAGACAAAGAATTTTAAAATTGGTAGCCGGTTCCGGAACGACGCTTGGGACAGCGGGCCACCCTGTGCATGTGATGTAACGTGTCTACTCTTTTCTAACTCCGCCTCGCCCAGTGGCCCAGTAGGCTAAGGTCCATAGATAAAAAAAGTTTTCAAAGTAGCGACACCCTCCCGGCATCCAGGCGGATACCACTTGGATGTTGGTATCCGCTGATTCCTGGGGATGTGGCGGTTCCATTGATACTAAATTTCTGCGGTTGCGTGGTGATTGTCGTTGCGAAATCATTCGTAGAAGCAGGAGCCGACGTGAAGGAGCCGACGTACATACCAATGTATAGTATAGTATAGCAAGAACTTGAGAAACGGAAGTAGTGGTGAGGATGTCAGATGTAAGGGTTAGGAGAAAATGGAGGAAGGGGAGGGTAGACCATAGCATAGCTGTGTATAGGATAGTGTAGCAAGGGCGTGGAAAGAGAAGTGGGGGGCGAATAGGAGGGAAAGGAGGAGGCGAGAGGGCACCCTTGCGTCAAAAATCAATGTTTATTTTCCCCAAAGATAGTGCCAACGTGGGCTTATTGGTATAATTTTAGAAGCAATTGGTCGCAGCTCCAAGTCAACACCAAGGAGAAGTGAAGGCACGTGTGCGTATTCTTCGTGACCTCGTTTGTCCCTGTGACGTGTTCGCGCTCCTCCTAATTGCTTCTAAGTGTCCTATCCGGCAATGGAAGCCGAGCAGGCTCCATGGCGTGTACGCCAGTGCCGCCGAAGGGCCGGGGAACCAGTGCCTGAGCCGCACGTTCGCGGCTCAGGCTACGAAATCTACCCCTCGCCTTCCTGAAGTGCTGTGTAGTATACGCATGAGCACACGCGTGGATTACCATCTTACTATGGAGCGCACACCTTGGCGTTTCTCTACTAAAATATCCACGATATAGCGAGTGCATATCGAGTATCACTTTATGGGCTTGTTGATACCATCTTTGCGCGAGATTCCGCATATGCTGAGCCCAGGTGTATGTTAACTATCTGAAACGATTTAGCGCACGTTTTCTTGAGACGAGACAAGACGGAGGCGGCACACACAAGCGCTACCAGTGTACCTCTTTCGTCTTGTCCCGTCTTCAAAAAACCTGCCCCAAATCGCTTCAGATACGTCGTACCAACAAGGCCAGAAGTCAGTCGTGCTATGTTAACTACTTCAGCTACCACGAGGCTAAATCATGATCTTTGGCGTTAGTCGTCGGAATGAACATGTGGCACTAGGTGCCAACGTGAGTACATCCACATGAAACGGTGCTATACCTGTGAAACATCAATAGACATTGTGCAAGCTCTCGTGCATTAATGTACAATAAACAATCAACTATACTCTAGGCAGAGTTCACTTGTGAGGCCGGTTCCTATGAGGGGGGGGGATCAACCATGTTTCACAGCCAAGATGTCGAAACCCGGCTTACAACCATCGTTGTGCACAAAAAAAAAAAAAAAAAAAAAAAAAAAAAAAAAACCCTTGGAGCACCTCGCGTTTCCGAATAACCGCAAATGCCGCAGCTCCGCCGCACATGCTCCGCAGGACCGGCACGCGCTGCCTTCGTCCTCTTCATCGCCGTCATCTTCATCTTCTGCTCCGCTGTCAAAACACCTGCGCCAATTACTTCGGAGCGCGATGCAGTAACTCTGATGGGTGAGACAAGTACAAACGTAGAGAAAGAAGAAGAGAGAGCTAGAAAGAACCAGGAATAAAGATAAAGAGAGCAATTCTAGCGGAAAAAACTCTTGGCGAGGCAAGATTCGAACCCGCGTACAACAATCCGAAGGCTATCCAGGCACGCTGGCAGAGCATAGCACAGCCTTGGATAGTATAGTAGAGCAAATGGGTTGGAAAGAGAAGTGTCAGGAGGCCATATGTGAGGGTGAGGAGGAGTGGAGACAGTAAACCTTAGCATAGAACAAAAGATAGATAGAGAGAACGAAAGACAGAAAGAAAAGAACGAGAGGAAGAGAAAGAATGAAAGAAAGAGAGAACAAATAGAGTGATAGAAAGGGATAGAAAGAAAAACAACCGTGGAATAGAAAGAGGAAAAAAACAAAAAAAAAAGGAACAGGAGAAAGAGAGAGAATGAAAGCAAGTGAGAGGAAAAACACAGAGCAATAAAAAGAGATGGAAAGAAAGAGAATGGGAAAATAGAGCGATAGAGACAGGTAAACCGAGAAAGAAATCGAAAGAAACAGAGGCAAAAGAGTCAATAGAGAATTATAAGAGCGCTTCTATGCGTCATTGACTCCACTCATATGGTATTTTAAACTGAAGGAAATCATCGTACGTTGTCAACAGTGAAGTTCATTAGCTGTTGTGTTCAGAAAAAAATAAATCTTTGGACCGTGAGCGTTCTTGAAAGACAATGGCAAGCATCCTAATGTAGCGCATGCTTGATGGTTGCAGTTTTCTCGTATTGATTGATAGACAAAAACAATTAGAAGTCTTACTATTCGCCAGTATAGGACAGAAGTATATTATTTCGCCTTGGTGGAGCGACTGCGTGATTCATTCGCTAATAAATATTACTGTTAGCTGGTAAATAGCGAAAACCTAACCAGCGAGAAAGGGTATCGTTTTGTGAGAGTTCATACAGATACTTCGCAATCTCAGGAAGATTTTACGAAAACTATGAGGCAGCGAGCACGTCGAAAATGTCTCAGTCAGTTCAGATAAATTCGTTTTGCAATCTTTGACTACGGTTGCTATGGTAAATTTTTCTGTGCTTAATGCATCACTGACTGCTTTATAAAAAATACTTGAATAATTCGTTATTTTTTTGTTGTTTTTTTTTAAGGCTCCGCCACTCCTCATTTTTAGACAATTGGCCGACCGCGCGGAATGCTCTTTCCTGACCTTCGATAAAAAATTTTAATGAATAGAGGCGTTGCAAATGAGCCCCACATCTGGCTTCAAAACATTCATGATAATCTCTTGAACAAAATTGACAAAACCTTTCAGCAGAAATGGAACTTATCGTTACAATATATGCGTGAAGCTAGCGCAAATGCATTCAGCATTTTATTCTTGTCGTTGTTGTGAAGATCGAAGTGACACCAGACGCTGCAAGCAGCAGTTCTTTGAGAACGGTGGTCTACGGAATCGGCACAAAAAGAAACTGGTCAGTTTGTTGATTGTTGTGGAATCGTTGCAACGTAGGTATGTTCCATTCTCTTGAAATACCGTGCTGATGGAAGAGGCAAAAGTAAATATGGAAGAGCCAATAACACTAGCGCCAAGTATTTCTTGCAGTTATTATCGTAGCATCAGCTTAGCTTTCCGCAAGGTGTGAAAATAGCACTGCATTAATCTGTACGTTGTCGGTATTTGAAAGTGTACTTGTGTGTTGCGTTGGGACAACCTCCTGCGCAGAGCAAGTCTGTTTTAACCTTCGTCATGTATTCAAGACTTGCTTTTGTCGGATCGGTCCTGCAACCTTAAAAATTGCATACGGATCCTTCTGAATTGCCTTAAATAATCTGACAGTAAAAGCTCCTATAGTAGCTGCGAGAGCTGGCACATTCTTTATGGCAGTATCATAATATAGTAAGTCAGTACACTTGCTTTGGTGTAATCCGGGCTTATGTGAACGCCTTTGACTTTTGTACAGTGCTGCCTACGCGTCGGTACAGTTACTGACCATTTTCTTCTCTCCTTCCCTTCTCTTTTCTCTCTCTCATCTTTATGCTCCCCTTTCCCATTCCCCCAGCGTAGGGTAGCCAACCGGGCATGTGCCTGGTTAACATCCCTGCCTTCTCTCTTGTTTTTCTCCTGCTCCCTTTATTTTAGGAATTAAGTTGAAAATTCATCTAGACCAAATTTGCATTCAAACAGGCTATAAGGCTATGGTGACCCAGTGCAAAAATAGAGGATTAAGATCGGGGAATAAAAGGCGAGAGCAAAGCAAGTGGCGGGTCAGTATCTTCAATCATGGAACGATTTCGCGCGTGGTATGATTATCTATAATAATGCAATCTGGCTGCACTATTATCCCTATTTAAGCAGGCAACCTTGCATATGCTTGAGGTTTGGTAGCCTTCCATGCAGGTATATCTCGTAGATGATTAGATTCAGCCGATCACTTGCTCTGAAGCGTGGGCGCAGACGGCCCAGCCTATGCGTTATCTAATGCGAGACTGAGGGAGGAAGCGCCGGCGAAGCACCCGTTGAACCTTTGCATAGGCTCCTGCTACCGCAGCGGTGAGGCTCCGCGCGAGCGCAGTAGCAACACCGCTCCGCAGCGGATCACGTGACCTGACTTGAAGCGAGAGAGGCGTAGTGGTGAAACAGCAGCAACTGCGGCTGGATCGTGCAAGCTGGTCGAGAGCCCAATGCCTACTCCTATTTCTCTGGCTCGCGCCTGGAGCTACGCGGCACAACTTTTGCCAAGGCTAGCTGGACGTGCCCTGCATTGCGCTTGCGCTGCGATGACTCAAGGTCATTGCGATACGATGAATGAAGCATGTAGTTGCAGAACCTAGGCTCTAGAGCAATATATGCTAAATGCCGCCATAATTGCGGCGCAGCTCGTAAACATTGGTGTTGTTACAGCTACGAAGCGGCCAGAAGACTGCGTGCCATCTTCACGCATTACTGGCTCGCATTGCCCATGGGTAACTTGCACACGCTACCAACCACAGCTGTAATTCTTGGGAAACTTTGGTAATGCACATGTTGTTCTCTGAACTGCACAGCAGATATGAAGTAGCGACGTGAAATATCGGGAAACTGAGCGCGTTTATTTTTATAGCTAACTAACTTTCAACGCCGAATGGTAAATACTCTGGTTGGTCAGATTGAAGGAGCTTCGGCCTGTCCGAAGAAAACCGCCTGGCACTGTCGCGTGGAATAAACTCCTTGTAATACACCTGAGAAATTTAATTGGTATTGTGCAACGGTACACAAGGAAGCATGAACATACCTCTATTTGAAAATACACGGAAGCAATAATCTGAGAGATTCGTCTAAGCTCCTGGGCCAAAAGTCGATTATATACGCAGACAATAGATGCACCTAATTTATGCCTATGCGGTCTTCAAAAATAACTTGTTGAAAAAATTTCTTAGCGAAAACACGTCGCATCATATCTGCCTTTGCGCATCCTGTCTGCGCTTGGTGAAACTGTGTTCAAGCGAGGAAGTATCAATCGCAGACAGCAGAAAATACCGATGTCAGGTGATGAGAGAAATGTTCCGATGAAGAAACACCCATGCGTTTTATTCAGCACGTTTAAGATTATTAAGGCGAAAGCCTTTAATGTCTCATGCTCACGTTCGTCCGGTGTCCGTCCGTTCGTCCATCCATGTCTGTCCGTCTGTCCGTCTATCCACCCGTGTCCGTCCGTCCGTCCGTCCGTGTCCGTCCGTCCGTCCGTCCGTCTGTCCGACCGTCCGTCCGTTCATGTGTCCCTCTGTCCGTCCGTCATTTCGTGTCCGTCCATCCGTCTGTCCGACAAAACAAAGAGACATGGCATAGTCAGTCGAATGGCCACAAGCTTTCGCCGAACACACTTTGGAATGTACAAAGTGTGCGTCAATTTTTTCTTTCGTGATAGTTTTCCATTATTCGTGAGGCTTTGAACGCTGCATTGTGCTGCCATGGTCAGTGTGTCGTTTTTGGGATAGTGAAAGGTCAAATTGCATGTGATCGAGATGCAGCACACCGCAAACATAAAAAAACCCAACGAAAATAAGCTAAACTAATAAACACCTATTGTTAGCACTTAACAGTGTCAACCTGGAACCCAACTTCTGGCCGGCTTAAAAAAATTTGTTCTATTATCCGGGGAAAATATCAAGAGTTCACTATATTCTGATTTTTAAATAGAATTCTCAATATTTTCGCAACTCACATCTTTAGACTGGAGAGTTGTGGCATTTTGAGAGTTGTGGCAGGCATATACTGGCTTAGTAACTGCAAGCGCAAGCGCTTTTTTTTTACCCCCACAGAGATCACACATACAAGCGTGAGGTGATGTTAAGGCAAATTATCTACGGAACTCTTGTATGCTTGCCGACCATGCTAAGTATCGTGGACGGTAAGTGATTTCGCAGTTTCATTGCCGAACTTCTTGGAATAACGATATAGATTCCGACTACATCAATCCACACTGTGAATAACCTATGTTGAATATGAATGGTAGTGTCTCTACCACGTGGCACCATTCTTCGTTGAGCACACGTTTGGAAACCGTAGAAATACTCACGCTCCAGACTGAGTAAGAAGGGAACCACAAAAACTACCCACCCTACTGCGTGCTTCGCTCAAGCATGGTATATTATTTTTTCACCGGCACATTGTTGTTTTATGGCCACTCTGGTGTAATGTAGGCACATTTTCTAAGGGTGCTCATATATGGAAAAGTAAAGGCTCTACGTCACTTTGAAGTTGGCACCTGTACTGATAGATTATCTTATATATTATCGGTATCTTATGATTCGCGCTGTGGAAATTTTTGAAGTTCTGGTGACCTTCTCTCTCTTGACCTTTTGTCTGATATCCTTAAGCGTTGGTCCCTCCATAACGACCCGATCAAAATTGATACAGAAACCTTATTGTGCTTTAGCATTCTAGTGTGAGCTGTCCAGCGATTGTCCTAAATTTTTTATTATTGTTTGTATATGGAGCAATACTTCCGCGCCACCTCCTAAAAACAGCATATTTGAATAGTTGCGAACAGCGCTGTCCACAGTTATCATGATTCTGCCTCAAACAATTTTCGCTACTTGCAAACTGGGTACTGCTGTCAGAAACAGTCCGCTCTCCTAAAGAAAGCAGGCCTCCAACATCTCACGTTTCCGTTTGTCTCTATCAGGCAGTACAAAGAGTTTAAACTGATTACGTGTCGGCATAGTTCCCGCACATGTCAAAGTATTAGTCGGAAAATAGTAGCTTCTTTGCTCCTGGGATATAAGCCTACTAGTGGTGACCCGTACGTAGATGGGTTCTAGTATCAGCTCTTAACAATAATGAATGTTATGACGTAAACATTCTTTCTTTAGTTCGGGGAAAACATGAAACGGCCCGCGCCGCAGTGAATAGGAAGTAAAATCAGTTACGAAAGAAATGCGTTGAACAAATCGTTGCAACCATCATGTTATCTGCTTTTGTGGTAATTACAGCAGCTTATAGTAACGTTATAGAACGTAGTTTGGTGATACTTGCATCGCCTGGTTTAGCACCAGATTGTGATAAAATAACAACGTAAAGGACACTTACTTGAGGTATTTTGTAGCGAGAGGTAGATTGGCCGTATTCTCGCCGTTTCGCTGTGGCCGGGGGGACACACCGCGAGCTGAGCCGTCGCCTAGGAACCACCGCAGCTGGCAGCGCCGCACACCGCGCCATATGGCATGACATCAGAGGAGGAGCCGGTGAAACCACGTCGCAACAACAGAGCAGGAGCCCACGTTGCATCGTGTATATAGAGGGGGCTGCTCGGTGGGATTCGTCGGCAGATATGGAAAGTGAGTCGGAGAGACTGAAAGAAGCCAGGTTTCATCGTCGGAACAAAACCCAGAGGAGGCAGCGAGCCGAGGAGATGGAGGAAGAAGCAGCCGCAAGCCTCGAGAAGCGTAACCACACAGAGAACCAAGCTAAATAATAAGATTAACCGTGCCTTTCGCTACGCACAGGCAGGCATAACTGAGTTAAGCCACAGTCAATTTTTTTGAAGGAACGCGTGATACTGCAAGGGTCTTTAGAGAGTTTTAGTGCCGGGGCACCAACGGGGCTTACATTTTAAGTTCTTGCGTTTCCTAGTATTATCCTTGGGAGCGGCAGGAAGTACAAAGGAATGCGAAAGCGTGCAGGCACTAAAGCTCTTCTCGGCAATAAAGCTCTTCATTAATTAATAACACGTGAAATTATCTAGGCTTTCTACACGAAGCAAAACAATGAACTCTGCATATACGTGCCATCTATCAACTTGTTTGATTTTAGATCAGCATTTTCGAGTGATGCGGTAACTACTTTTATTAGGATGGCCCGCACATTGCCTGTATCGTATTCAATTTTACAGCAAAGCTGTTATGCGCTAATTTCGAGTGGATCACCATATCGTGGACCAAACGCATGTGAAGATATAACAGTGGTTGCCGTCTTGCCATTGACCGCTGCCGCGGCGCACCTGTCACGGATGCTGCTGGGTGGTGCGTTTTACTTCCAGTGAAACGTCCGTAACCGAGCGCTTAGACAAAAAAAAGCCAGTGTCGCCGGAAGTTGCGTCGTTTCTGGGCTGCAACATCTAGGTTTCTAAGGCAGTCTGTGGGGATCCAGTTTGGCGGTGCTTACAGTGTGTGTGGCCAATTTTCGGTTTCCGGGGGACCTTAGCCGCATTAGCGCTCTGCGGGACGTAGCTCGGCGTGAGCGTGCGATAGTGGTGTCAACAAAATGTGTGCCATCAGAGTTTGTTCAGCAGGCGCATGTGTGCTGTACGTCTCGAGATGTGTTGGTGAAGCGTGCAATGCCTCGGTTTGTTAGCGCAGATAGCTACGTGTACCCGGCCGTAAATGAACAACTCCAAAAACTCAGCGTCGTGGAGCAACGGCTAGTCTAGACTCGCCTTTCCTTCATGTGCATTCGGCGTCTAACGCAGAGCTGTGGCCAGTGAGGCATCAACGGACAAGTCATAAACGTGCCCACTGACATGCGGGCATTACGCAGAGTCTTCCCAGCCACATTTCAGAAGATATACAGTAAAACCTCGGTGATACGATCACAGCTCATACGAATTTCGGGGTGATACGAATTTTTCATTGGTCCCGGCCAAGGTTCATTGGCCTGCAATGTAATGGAGTACGGTTGTTGCGAACCGATTTTCACCCCGCGACGTTTGATACGAACGTATGCTACCGCCCAGGTACGAAGAGGTGTTGTCCGCGCTGTCGCTGAAGACGCGCCAAGCACGTGCGAGCGCGGAAACGCAAGCTCGGGCATGCGCGCCGCACCACCAAATCATCAGAATCATGGTGTAAGAACAATGTTTTTCTTGCGGTCAGAACAAACCTTTAGAGACGCGTCACGGCCTCCAAGATTTTATGCGCGAATCTTTGAGGCTCCGTGTGCCTTCGCGTTTAGATTACAGATGGCATTGGTGCGATGCTTTTTTTTTCTAACGCGTCGACGTGTGCCGCTGTCGTTGCACTGCGTTAACACGTACCTGCCTCGTGCATCAGTCGTCATATGAAAGGTGGACGAGGACCGAAAGAAGGCGAGGATGGTCTTGGCGAAGGAGTCAGGCTGGTCAGGCCTCACAACGTCAACATGCGCGACTGTTAAGGCCGCACTTGTGCGGACACGGCCGTAAATCTCCCAAAAAGGCTACCCCAACACCTCAGCGATAACAAAATCATAACATAGGACCGTGGTTCTGAAATTTTGTGGCTTTGATCTATCGCGTGAAAGCTTCCGTTACTTTCGCCGCAGTACTCCATTGTCATGCAAAAAAGCATAATAAAATTTGGAAGGGGCCACTGCTGTCTCGGGTCACAACGCACCTGGTTCATTAATTAAACGCGCGCGTACGGGCCGTATATTTACGAGTGCTGGTGTGATTGCCGACATCTAAAAAACTTAGCTGACAATCATTCAGAGTTCTTCCCGACGTTGCTGTGGCCCTGAAAAACAATAAATGAAAATGTACGTCAGCTTTCTGTTGACGCATGCTAATTTTCCATGCTTTCTGGTGATACGAATTTCGGATGATACGAATATTTTTGGTGGTCCCGCGAGATTCGTATCACCGAGGTTCCACTGTAGTCATTGACGTACTCACCAAACAACGTTTACTCTTTGCTCTATGCCCAGGTGCAACTCCGCTGGTCACCATCTCCACAAGGTGGAATGGCAGTGAGAATTTTTTTGCTAATTGCAATAAATCTGTCATTTTCTAGTACAATTTTTGCCCTGGAAATTGGTCTTACGTTTCTTTCACTGTCGAGCTAAAATAATAATAATAATAATAATAATAATAATAATAATAATAATAATAATAATAATAATAATTAGTATTATTATTATCATTGGCCTTTAATATCGGAAAGCCACGATATGATTATGAAGGACGCCGTAGTGGAGAGCTCCAGAAATTTCGGCTACCTGGGGATCTTTAACGCGCACCTAAATCTAAGTAGACAGGCCTCGAGCATTTAACCCTTCATTGAAAATGCGGCCACCGCGGCCGGGATATGATCGCGCGACCTTGGGGTCAACAGTCGAGCACCATAACCACTGGACCACCTTGGCGGGTAAAAAACACTGCCGAGATGCTTTTTAGACATGAATATCAGATGAATCACATAATTTAATACCTTAATGAGAATTTCGGATCAAACAGAGGTGAGGCCTCTCCGAGGTAACTTCTTCCTGACACTCGCTATCAACCTACCTTAGAATTGGTGATACGGATTCCTGATCAACCATTGGAACCGACTTGTGCCAAAAGGAGCAGGAACAGAAGTGCTGGGGACTTGCAATTTGAATTCGCCAAGCGGGTCTGCTGAACGAGGATCACTTCTTTATAACGCAGGGGTGCTATGAAAAGGATGATGCACCATTCATGTTTTCTGTATAAATACAGCCTCAAAGTTACGAACGTAATTTAAACCATATTGCACTTATAACACTACAGTATCTCCTGACGGCATATTGCCTGGTAAAATAGAGCAATGAACTTCTGTTAATTTTATTCAGTGATAGTCTTTAGCACCTAACCCATTTCATGTAAGGCGGAAAACATCACAGAAATACTTCCTTTGGGTTAACGTAAATCTTACTTGGTTGGTTTCCCAGACAACTTCTGGTTACAGTTCTCCAGGTGTTCTATTTGAAAAGCGCTGCATGAAGAGCGTTTAGTGCCAATTCATGACAGATGAATTACAGGCGCATTTTTAGGTCTCCTTTTCTCATGAAGTTCACACATCCTGTTGTAATTAATTTTGAATTCACAAAGTATTTCCCTCTTCAGGTTCTGCTTGTGAAGAAGGCGGGAAAAAGGCTTGTGGCAAAGGTGGGTTTATACTTTAACCTGCGATTTTAATTGATATGCACGCTTATATTACATGTGTTGTGCTCATGTAAACTTTTGATTGTGGTCACTTTTCTGCATTGATTTGTTGAATGTGGAGCCAGTCAGGCTGAGTTCAGTTCACAGCTTTTTACCACATTGCAGACCGCATTTTTTATTATATCTATAAGTCTCTATGCAATTTAAGCAATGAAAAGACAACGTGTTGATATGAACTCAGCCTAGGTATCCACGTTTCCCGCCTTGGTATCACACGCCGCTTTTAGGCAAATTGGCACACACTGAAAGGCTCATCGGAATTGTGATTTGAGCAATCGACTCAAAAATAAGTTCGTGAAGGCTCTGTGTATTCGAGAACTTTATTAATAATAATATTGTAATATACTCACTCAAATACTCTGAACGCTGCACAATACAAAGTAATACAGTCAATGCAATAGTGCATATAGAAATGCGCATTGCATGAATTTGTACGGTTCCTATTAGAGGTAGCATTCGCGCATGCACATAAGCGATTTTCTTCCAATATAAAAGGTCGCGAACATTATTCACTGTTGCTTCAAGTCAAACAAATACATTTTAGCGACGACGACCCCTACAGGAGAAAAAGAATGTATCGGATTTCTCGAGGTAAACCGTCGGGTATCCGCAAAAAGCCCTCTGCGCCATTGCTTATTACGCACCGTTGCTTATTAGCCGCGCCCACCTACGGAGACAGTCCACGCAGCCGCCGCGCCGAGTTTGCCCGCTGCGCGAGCGAGTACGAGTGACGAAAAACCCGCGCTTCTAACGGCCGGGCGTTCCACAGCCAGCTTTGCACGTTCTCTGGCGCTGGAGTTCGGAGATTCATGCATGATCTGTGACAGGCTGTGGTTCGACTCTACCTTGCCTACGCCAAGGAAAGGCCTAGCATCAGCCAAGAAGGCCAGGTTAAGCCACTGAGATGAACCATCTTCGCTGTTTCTTAAGCTTCACACGGGTAGCGTAAACTTCTCCCTTTCTATCCTTTATTTTGCAGACTGCGTGAATTGATTCTTACTGCTAACTTCGCCTGGATGCTTTTACTGAAGGAATGATTTTGTACATAAAATGGCAACAGCGCATAACACGTTAGCCAATCAAAGCAGCTTACTTGTTGCTTACTTGTATTACTCTTATTAATGGGAGTGCAGTGTACATCATCATCGGTGGTAGACCTGAGAGCTTTGAATTGCAAGCAGAGTCAATATATAGATGCAGCGTAGCGAGTGTGTGAGTAGATATTTTTTGAAAATGTCCGGCGGTATTGAGCGGGGTGGGGCTACAAGAACCACGGCCTAGGTGAGTCATTGGACCCAGGCGGCTTCCTGGGCGTGACGGCTCACAGTTCACCGGCCAGGTCGTGGCTGAGCAGAGCCGCCTACCATTGTGCCACGACTGTAGTGTTTTTAACAGGACTGTGTTTTGCCAAGCTCCACCAAGACTTCACTGAAGAATTTCTGACAAGGACTTCACGTTGGTAGAATACATACTAACGGATGACAAAGAAAAACTCGAAAGTTCCATTGACGCAAACCACCAGGAAATTGAACCCACAACTTCTGGGTCCACGACAGAAAATCGCGGGCGCTCTGTCACGCGCTACCGACGCACATGTACGACGCTTCACGACCGCGCTTGATATATCTTACACATTCTGTCTCTCGCGCTTCTCTTGGTTGGCGGGCGTCGCCACCGTCTAGGCGCGGTGAAGTACAGCGTCATGACAATAATAATCGATAGCCGATAGGGATCGAATCGACGGCGACGCAGTTAGGGTGCCTCAATGCATTTAAGGGAGCGCTGGCCGCGCTGGCATCAAGTAGATGCCCTAGACACAGTCACGGGCTTTGACTTTCGCGACGTGTAAGCGTGTGACAGCTCGTTGTCAGAGTAGTGCAGCTTCTACGTGCACAAACCAGACTTTCCCACCGCCTACTGATTCGAGGGCGATAGCACCGACTAACAAAATTGCAGCAATAAGCGCCAAAGAAAGACAACAACGTCAACTGGCGCATTTAGAGCCTTGGTGGACCGAGAAACATGTCAGCGGAAAATGTAGCACTTTCACGCGTTCCGGGCTCACGCTACGAATCTTTGCCTCCCGCGTTCCTGAAGTGCAGTGTGGCAGTGTATTCGTGAGAACAGACGTATGTTACTACATTACTGGGGAGCGTACACCTTGCCGTATCTCGCCTCAAATGAAGATGCTTTGACGAAGGACATGTTGAGTACCAGTGTTTATTATGTGCTTGTTACGGTCATCTTCACGCGGGATTCATGATATGCTGTGTCCAGGTATATGTTAACGCGTACAGCTACCACAAAGGTGAAATCATGATTATGGGAATTAGTCGTACGGATGGAGATGTGGCACTAGGCGTCAACATAGGTGCATGAGCGTTTTGGCAACAGGCAGACAAATGTCGATTCTGGGAGACCACAAATTATGTATTTCCTTTGAAGCCATTTATGCAGACGCAAACGAGAACAGGCGCGACCCTCTCGTGCTTGTTGCGTCGTCGTCGTCATTTTCTTCTGGTCGGATTCTTGTAGCCCGAAATAGTGCGTTACAGGGCCCCCTTCTAGCGAGGAAATCGCGGGTATGTTACAGGTCGCCAGAAGCTGAATGTTGAGCCGCGAAATGCACGCGGCGAGTACGGCAGTCCGAAGTGATTGTAAGATGTGACGTTGTTGAAGTGTCGGTATCCAAGTACGCAGGCTTGAGACGGTCGACGGAAACTGCATGTTCCCGGCCGTTGATGAGAAGGCGGAAGTGTTTAGGTGCGTGGTTGACGACCTCACCATGCGGGGGGCTGCAAGGGGGGGTCGCACGGCATCGTCTCGCACAAAAACGTGCGTGCTGTGTTGTAGGTCGGGACTGACATACACACTGCGGGATGTTCGTCGTTGTCGAGGAGGAACCACGCTACGCATAGCGTTGCGTAGATGGTATGCGTACTCGGAAACGTCTGCAGGTACGGTGCGCGAATCACTGAAGAATTCACCAGGAACTCGAAGAGTGGTGCCAAATGTCAGCTCGGGGGGCGCTTAGGGAGGAGTCGCTATGAAGGGAGGAGTCGCTATCGGTTAAGCTCCTAAGCTTAGCGAAGGTTTTTCCGACCTGAGGTGATACATACAAGACGTGTGAAAAAGGACAAAACTTAATTACTAAGTCCAGAAACTGTATACTTTGTTCTTTTGGCACTTCAAAGGTATACTAGAGGCCGCAACCGTTTTTCTTAAATGTTTTCAAAACATTCACTAGCGTGCTCGTACCCGGATTGTCTTATACCAAAACAAGGTAGTCATCCACGAATCTGAACAGCTTCAGAACAACTTTAGTGAATATTTCGACAATCAGACAATAAGCAACACAAGAGACGGGGACCAACAAGTTGAGGGCGAGACAGAGCGGATAGTTGTTGTTCCTTACCTGTGTAACGTTTCAAATCGGTTGAAAACCGTTGCATCAAATTATGGGGACGGGTTGTATTTTCAGCCAAAAACAAGTTGTCAGAGATTTGCTTGGAAGTGCAATGGTTGGCCGCAAAGAAATGCACAGACGAAACAGATGGATGTGACATAAAACATGTCAGAAGGTACGATGAGTGCAAAAAAAGGATGTCGTGTGCGGAATTCCTTTCACATGTGGAAAGGAATACATCGACCAAACAAGTCGTTGCCTCAATGTGCGCCTTCGCGAATGTGGGAGTTCGCTAAAGGGGGGCCTCGTACTCGCACTTAGCGATACACTGCAAGGACTGCACTTGCCAGCCAAAACTTAGTGACACAGAAATAATCGACAAACGCAAGAAGCGAACGGCAAGAGAAATAATTGAAGCTTTTCGAATTAAGAAATGAGACGATAAGTGCGTCAGCCAGGTGTCTGTTCGGCAAACAGATTGTGAATTTGATTTTTTGGACGTAACATGACTCATTGCATCTCTTTTCTTGTTATTTTGGGGATTTAACACATGCTTCCCTGCAGTATGCAATCGTTTATCATAGCGGTCTTTCGTTGAGTCACACTGTTTGTGATAATAAGGGTACTTTGTGGGGAGATGCATTCGTGTGATGCATATATATGAACATTGTTTCCGAATTAAAAACTTTTAGTTGCAAGTAAGCGCTCTGTCCTGTGTCCTTTCTAACACTACGTGCATATTGCGCTTGTTTCATCGTGTTGGTACTGTGACGTGCCGTTGTGGCCGTCGGATATATGTGGGTTCCGAGGCGGCGTAAGATAGACAACCGAACACATTGGAGACCAAGAAGGGACTGCCAGACCCTTTTCTTTATTCTTCGAAGGTGCTCGAGCATGCGTGAGCTCGGCGCCGATCTTCTTCATTTTCGTCGCGCGAAAGCGCGAGACACACACCGAGCGTCGACTGCTATCATACTCTTGACGAGATCACGCTGTGCTGGTGACAGTCTGCGAGGACGTTGCGATATCGGTTTTGCGTTTCCAGTTGGAATGCAATGTCGTTCAACTGTGAAGGAGCCTACATCTGCACTTGATTGAGCAAAACAAGCAGAATGTTGCGCCAACAAATCCTTCACGACCTGCAGCTCACTGGAAGATAACGTTGTTCCGATTGAACGATGCTGTGGGTCGACAACTGCACGAGCTGGTGGTGCATCAAGGTCCTCAGGAGAAGGCAGGCATGAAATTAGGAGGATCTCTTGGCAGTCGTCTGCAGAAAGTTCGATATCCTCAATTCCGCTTGCTTCTTCTATGAGGCCAATTGTCATCTGAGGAGGAAGCACGACGCCTTGAGAGGAACAGTTCGTCATCAAAACCTTCGTTGTATTTTCTGATGCATCTGTCACCATGGGCTCCACGGACTGAATAGCGGTCGTACAAGAGCTTTGTCCCTGTGATGATCATTACGCAATTTTTGTCTTCAGATATACGATGCCAGGCCACGGCAACTAACTTCCGCGATAAAGCTGGCAGTGCTTGCTCCTTAACCAGGTAGACCTTGCGTAGCCTCTGAGGAACAGACACAGCGAAGCTCTCCGAGCCCCGGTCAATCACAGCTTTTGAGGCCCACAAGAAGTCGTCGCCTAGAAGGATTCCTTCATGAGGTAACCGGGGAACGACGACAAAGTCGTGCTGCAGTGTCTGGTCATCCACTGTTACCACAGCTCTGACTTGACCTAAATTTTGCAAGTGATGGCCGGTTGCTCCTTCCAAACGTAGGGACGAAGGCCTTATGGTTAGTTTGAGTTGGTCAAATACTGGTGCCGTAATCAAGTTTTTGACTGCTCCAGAGTCCAAGATGCCTTTAATCGTTTGTCCATTGATAGTGACAGGAACAGAAAAAGTACCCGCTTCTGAGGCACACGACACCTGCTCAATTACTGGCGACTGCTCGCGTGCATTGGCGTCACCAGCTGTTCGTTTCCCCGCTGTTTTGGACCGGAAGATTCAAACTCTTCCTGCCACTTCAAAAATTCTGCAGTTAGCGGTAGACGACATTGCGGGACAAAATGACCGATTCCGGAGCAGTTCAAACAGAGTTTACGGATCCTAGAGGCGTTTCCTTTGGATCTTTCAAAAACACGCGTCCCGGTATGAGACGACTGCCGCAACAGAGACGGCTTCCTATTTTTATTTTCTTTTTAGGCGCGTTTTTCTGTTCCAGTTGATCCTCTGAAGAACTACTCGACTCTATGCTATCCGTGCGCTGACAATAACGCATAGGCTTCCGAGGCGAACGCTTTGCGTTAACGCGGCATTCGGCGGACGGTGTCGTGGATGGACTATCGCGTTCTTCCGCAGCCACAAGTTGAACGCTTTCTTCAGACTTCTTGATCTGGTCAAAGCACAGAAAAGAAGTTATCATGTGATCAAGCTGCCTAAAGGTCTTGTCAAAAAAGTACTCCTTTGGCTTAGGTGACAGCGTAGCCAAGATAACTTGACACTTTTCCTGTTGTAGTACAGGGTAATTGCATTGTTCCATGAGGTCCAACTTTCGGTATGCGAAGTCTGTACAAGACTCTCCTGCGCATTGCGTTGCGCCGAACATTCGCTGCTTAGACGTTACATCGCAATCCATGTGATAACGTCGGCGGAACGCTGCTTTCATGTCAGCCCAGGTAGTGACATCAGCCACTTTTGTGTGGTGACGCATCCATGTAAAGTTTCTAGCTGGGAGCCTCGAGATAATAAACGGTATAGCGACTTTTTCAGGAACGCTGAAGGTTCTAAACCAATAGTCGACTTGGTGAAACCAGGCGTTTATATCTTTCCCGAGATGCGGAAAGGAGCTCGCCGCGAAACTTGAAAGTCGGTCGCGAGCGTCTTCACCGTTAGTCATGCGTAGGGTATTTTCGCTTCTGGCTTTGCTTTGTTGATTTCTCGAGCCGCGTTTAAGATTCATCGACGCACTGCTCTCCTCCGCACTCGTGCTTAATTCGGCGTCAGAATCTTCATGCGTTTTTAACTCCAAGCGCTCGATGGGTTCTACGAGTGGAGCAAGTAAGTTGCAAAAGAAGTCATGACTTGCCTCCAGCTGCGTGTCAAGAGGTGGTTTCGGTGCGTCGTCGTCTTTAGCGGCGTCGTGGTCCTTCAGAAGCATTAGTTTGAGTCCCTCCAATTCGCGTCGTAGCTGATCCACCTCGACCTTTAGGGCACCGGCTTCGGACACGGCGGACCTGTAGGCTTCCACTCGGGCGGCGTCATCCAGCTGTTCGAACACGTCGATGGAACACGGGGCAGCCGCCATCCTGGGTTCGCGGAGCCGCCGCTGTCCTGAAGTCAGTGGTTCAGCCAAAAGAGCGCGTAGAGAACGACGTCCCCACATAGAAAATGTAAACGTCTTAGCTCACCCCGAGTCGTTGGGCGCCAAATGTGACGTGCCGTTGTGGCCGTCGGATATATGTGGGTGTTGGGACGCGTGTACGCGCGGGAGAAGAAGACACGACCGCGCGGCGTGGATCCCAAACATCAACTGTTTATTCAGGTTCTCTGGAGGTTCCGGAGAGCAGCGGAGGGTGGCGCTGCCTGGCGGCTTGGCTTGGCTTGGCTGCCGCCACAGCACTCCCCCCTAGTGAGTTGCCGAACGGAGTTAAAGGTCCAGGCGAGTGGGTGCTCTTGATAGCCGCCCACTGTGCGTCAGCCGGGAGGGCACCTCGTGGACTTGTGCTGGCATTGAAGCTGGGGGTCCTGGCGATGATTCCCTTAGTGGAGGCAACACGGCGTCGTCACGGTCCATGTGTGCTGGCTTGATGCGGTCCAACGACACGACCTCCTCACGGCCGTTTCTCTTGATTGTGAATTGCTTGTTGCCACGGCGGAGGACTTGAAACGGCCCATCATAGGGTGGCTGAAGAGGTCGCCGAACCGCGTCGTGTCGTACAAACACATATGGGCACGATGTGAGCTGTGGGTCGACGTGCACCACACGCGACCCTGGGGGCCGTGGAGGTACCGCGCGCAGTTTGCTCATGACGTTGCGTAGGCGAAGTGCATAGTCGCTGCAAGCTATGGATGCCTCCTCTGAGCCGCGCGCAAAGAGCTCTCCCGGCAGCCTGAGTGTTGTGCCGTAGACCAGCTCAGCGGCGCTGCAGCCAATGTCCTCTTTCAAGGTGGACCTTATACCCAAAAGAACAAGTGGGAGGGCCTCCACCCAGTTGTGTTCCTCGGTTGCCGTGAGCGCAGCCTTCAGCTGGCGGTGAAATCGCTCCACCATGCCGTTGCTCATGGGGTGGTACGCTGTCGTGCGTATGCGTGAGGTGCCCATGAGCTGACTGATGGCAGTGAAAAGGGCTGATTCGAATTGTCGGCCGCGGTCTGTTGTTATCGTGGAGGGCACACCGAAACGGGCTACCCAGTGGTACAGGAAAGCACTCGCAACCGTCTCGGCAGTGATGTCCGCGATAGGGATGGCCTCCGCCCAGCGGGTGAACCTGTCGACACAGGTCAGCAGGTAGGCCTTTCCGTGGCAGGGTGGCAGTGGGCCGACGATGTCCAGGTGGACATGATCAAAGCGAGAATCCGGAGTGGGGAGTGTTCCCAGTGCTGTCGAGGTATGGCGTTGTATCTTAGAGCGCTGGCAAGCTACACATTCGCGTGCCCAGCGTCGGACGTCCCGATTTACGCCCGGCCAGACAAATCTTGCCGTCACCAGTCTTTGGGTGGCTCTAATCCCCGGATGAGACAGTCTGTGCAAGGACTCGAACACATGGCGACGGAGGCTCGCGGGCACGAACGGGCGAGTTCTACTGACGCTTGTGTCACAGCAAACCTTGTCCTCGGATCCGGGAACTGGGATCCACTCAAGATTCAGGGCAGTGGTCGCGGTCAACAGGTGTTTCAGTTCGTCATCTTCACGTTGAGCGGCTGCCAAAGCGGGAAGATCAACCTGTAGTGTGGGCATGATGGCGTTCACAGGATTCCGTGAGAGGGCGTCCGCTACCTCGTTGTCGCCGCCTTTGACATGGCGGATATCAGTCGT
The DNA here is from genome assembly GCA_030522465.1 of Rhipicephalus appendiculatus. Classification (NCBI taxonomy): domain Eukaryota; kingdom Metazoa; phylum Arthropoda; class Arachnida; order Ixodida; family Ixodidae; genus Rhipicephalus; species Rhipicephalus appendiculatus. The sequence goes on along the minus strand of JALIZH010012639.1, from coordinate 152,058 downwards.
GAACTCTGATATATAGGACATTTGGCGCCGTTCACGTGCTGTGTGCGTTCCACCGTCGGAGCTTAGCGAGCGCAATGCATAAGTAAGCGGCTTGTGGTCGGTGAGTACGAAAAACTCTACACCTTCCAGGAAATGGCGAAAATGTCGTATGGCAGCGTACACGGCCAGCAGTTCTCTCCCGAAGGTGCTGTAGCGGCGCTCGGTAGGTGTTAGCTTCCTCGAAAAGAAGGAAATCGGGCGCCAGATTCCCCCCAACGAGCTGCTGTAATACAGCCCCAACGGCTGTATCGGAGGCATCCACCATTACGCTCTGCGGGACACCGGACCTGGGGATATTCAAGCAGTGCGGCGTTTGCCAGAGCGTCTTTGACCTCGCAGAAGGCTTCTTTTGCTTCTTGAGACCAGGAGAGGGTGTCCGAGCCATTTCGTGAAGTGGCCAGCAGGTCGTGAAGAGGTTGAAGGATATGGGCGCAGCGGGGAATGAAACGGCGGTAGAAGTTTACCAAACCCAGAAATTCCCGAAGCTGGCGCTTGGCGGTCGGCTGCGGAAATCCTTGCACGGCTTCAACCTTGTTGGGTTGAGGAAGAACTCCTGAGGCGGAGATGACGTGTCCAAGAAACGAGAGTTGTCGCACACCAAGCTCGCATTTGGCCATGTTCACGACCACGCCATGTTCCACTAAGCGCTGGAAGACGATGCGCAGATGATTCACGTGCTCTTCCGGAGTGCTGCTGGCGACTAGCAAGTCGTCAAGATAGGCGTGGCAGAAGCTGAGGCCGCGTATAGCACCGTCCATGAACCGCTGGAATGTCTGACCCGCGTTTCGGAGTCCGAATGGCATTCGGAGGAATTCGAAAAGTCCGAAAGGCGTTGCGATGGCGGTCTTCGGGACGTCCTCCGCGGCAACGGGAATCTGATGGTATGCCCGCACCAGGTCGATCTTCGAGAAGATAGTGGCACCGTGAAGCCTCGTCGTGACATCGTGTATGTGCGGTACCGGGTATCTGTCTGGAGTCGTTACCTGGTTCAGCGCCCTGTAGTCCCCGCATGGTCGCCAGTCTCCCGGCGTTGACTTTGGCACCATATGAAGTGGAGATGCCCAGGCGCTCGACGAGGGTCTGATGATCCCTAGCTCCATCATGTGTTCAAATTCCTGTCGTGCGACCTTCAACTTCTCTGGAGGCAAACGGCGAGGCCGCGCGTGCACGGGTGGGCCGCTGGTGGCGATGTAATGGCGTACCTCGTGCTTCACCGCGGCGCTGGCTGGCGGCTGCCTCGTCAACTCGGGAAAATCCTGCAGAATGCGAGTAAAACGTTCTGCACCGGACGGCCCGAGCAGAGTGGGGCTTAGCGGAGGGTGGTGCGAGGGATTGCCTTGCACAGTTGCCTGCGACACGGGATCGTGAAGGCGGCGGTTGCGCACGTCGACGAGAAGGCCGAAATGCCGAAGAAAGTCCGCACCCAAGATGGCGAACTTCACTGCTGCCACGATGAAAATCCACCGGAACGTTCTGTTCAAGCCTAAATCGAGTGGCAGCGAGCGATGTCCGTAGGTGGCGATGGTTGTGTTGTTGACCGCCTGAAGCGGGGACGCACTGGGGACACGGCGATCGGTGGACCCAACCGGCAGGACGCTCACCTCAGCGCCGGTGTCCACGAGGAATCGAAGGCCACTGTCGCGGTCGGTGAGGAAAAACACTGATGGACGACGTTCGGGGGGCCTCTGCGACACTGGTCGTCCTCAGTGCCGGCCGCTCCCGTTTCCCGCATAGTCGCACGGAGGAATGCATTTGCGAGCAGCATTGCCATGCTTCCTGTGATACCAGCAGATTCTCTGTTGCACTGCTGGGCGCTGGCGCTCCTCGGGAGTGCTGCGGGCCTGCATCGCTGCGACGGTATCGGCGAGGCGGGATATCTGCTCCCGGATGTCATGCAGCGTGGTCGTGGGCGCGCCGCCGGCGATGTCTGGCTGTAGCGCCGCGACGGACGGCGGAGCGACCGCCAGCACCGAGTCCGCGAGCTCGGCGAGTTGAGACAGGCGTTTGTCGGCAGCCGAGGCGAGGACCATGCGCACGTTGACCGGAAGTCGCTGTAGGAACAGCTCGCGAAGCAGTCTGCTGTCGGCATCGGTGGTGGCTGCGCCGGCCGTGTGCAACAGCTGCCTCATGTGGCGCAACAATTGGCTGGGCGTCCGGTCCCCGAGCTCGGTGTCGTGCAGTAGCTGCTGCAGTCGCTGAGGCTCTGACGGCGTGAGGCGGCTGATGAGCAGCTGTCTGAGCGCTGTGTACGCGTTCTCTGCAGGTGGAGCGACCAGCAGATCGCGTATCTCGCTCGCTATTGCCGGTGGGAGGCTGGCGACCACGTGGTGGTACTTTGTTAGCTCAGCGGCAATACGACGAGCGGTGAATTGGGACTCCACCTGCAGGAACCACAGCTGCGGGTCCGCTGTCCAAAACGGCGGGAGCCTGATGTCGACGGCGGAGATGGCCGGTGCGTCAGGGGGAGTCTCCATGGCGTCGATCGCTTGAAAAAAGGCGGTAAGCCTCGTCCGGGTCACCACTGTTGGGACGCGTGTACGCGCGGGAGAAGAAGACACGACCGCGCGGCGTGGATCCCAAACATCAACTGTTTATTCAGGTTCTCTGGAGGTTCCGGAGAGCAGCGGAGGGGTGGCGCTGCCTGGCGGCTTGGCTTGGCTTGGCTGCCGCCACATGGGTTCCGAGGCGGCGTAAGATAGACAACCGAACACACTGGAGACCAGGAAGGGACAGCCAGACCCTTTTCTTTATTCTTCGAAGGTGCTCGAGCCCGCGTGAGCTCGGTGCCGATCTTCTTCGTTTTCGTCGCGTGAAAGCGCGAGACACACACCGAGCGTCGTCTGCTATCGCTCGTGACAGGTACCATGTTTGTCAACTTCAAAATCAAGCTAAATGATGATGCAGTAACAAAATTCTGCATTGTACTTGGGGATCATGGAATAAATTCACCAGTGAAGAAGTCGGAGTTTTTATATGCATAGGAATTAGCTCTGGTTTGGGCAATGGCTTCAAATAATTTGATTGTTGGGCTACGTCATAATTCCTTGGCAAACTGTGTTGTCCCTGTATCACGTTTTCAAGTATATTGCAGAATTACTGGCATTGCAATATTAGACAAGGGTTGAAAGTAGAGTTGCAGATGTGTAAGACGTCATTCGTATAGACCAGAGCACGCCTATCTCGCAACTAGGCGCCTGGGCTCCCTGCGGCATATTCTCGCAGCCAGACGCCATTTTGTTGTGAACTGACAAGGTGTGTATCTGTTGCGCCAAGTTAACATGGCAAGTGGCGTCTCTGGGACTTTAAAATAAGAGAAAGCGCTTATTCGCGCCGCTCCCGCTAAGAACAAGTCGTCTGGGCACCGCTGCGCCGTCTTTCGATGCAAAACCAATCAGCACAGGAGGAAGATATTACTCAGCACTGTCTGCGAAGATCACAACACAATGCGGGAATCGTGCCAGTGCGGTGTTTTCAGATTGCACAGATTTCCATCCTCAACGAAAAACGCCGAACTCCGCCGCCAGTCGATAATTGCAGTCTACAGGAAAACTACGAGCCCAGTAAAAGTGTACGAGTAAGTACACTTACTGCGTGCATTCAAGCGTGACACCAGCTATTTAGAATTACAGCCGTAATTTGTGTGCAGTATTGCGGCGCCAAATCATTGCCCTACTCTTTCGCAGGCCGCAAGCCAATAATAGGAGATACTACGACTCAGGCTTGCCCGCATACTGCACGCGTTTAGTACAAATGTAACGGCGTACTATCGCGATGCAAAGAAACGTAAACAGCGGAAAGCGTGGCTTTTGACTCACTAGAATTGCGACACGCCTTGTCTGTCGTTAGGCGAACCGGTGCTTTCAGCCGGCGTCACCGTAGCACTATAAAATCTTGCTCTGGCTGGCACTTTCACACGGCGTGTATGTTCCGAGTTCCAGGAATGACTGGCAAATGACAAACGCATGCAGTGCATGACCGAAAGCCGGAGCGGGATTCTAGCGCTGCGATGACGCCGGCTGAAAGCACAAGTTTTGCCTAGCGACAGTCAAGGCGTGTCGCAGTTCGAATGAGTCGAAAGCCACGCTAGCTGCTGTTCGCGTTTCTTTCCATCGCGATAGTACGTACCTGATAACGCTGCTTCCGCAGTCTGCAATGCCCATACTGTAGACATTTCGGACTGTCGAAGAAGGCCTTTTCGGCGTTTCTCAAGAAAACAGCACGAATTTCCAGGAGAGGAAAAGCGCGGAAAATGCTTGCAGCCGCCCTCGGGTTGGGAAGTTTGGCGTTTGAAATGCGGAGCGTCTGCTAGCATGGCAGTTCAGGGTGTTGCTTCGCCGCGCTTGCGACAGATGGCGCGAAGTGCTGCCTAAATATGGCAGCACACATTGAACTCGCTGTTTTCTTGTGTATAAAAGGCAGCCATACGGTAGCTATATAAATGGCAGCCATATGCGGACAGAAGCTCGGCGGTGTTAGTGTGAATGCTATTACATCAATAGCGATCAGAAAGTTGAGTTTCAGGGAGTCGCGCGACATATACCAACGTAGACAAACTGCAGGAAAATATTTCTGTACAATGATTTTCATTGCCGAAATTACATCTCAATAATCTCAATTTGTGAACTAGCCGCTGGAAACACGGGGGGAGCTCCTACTCAATTCGGCAATAAAACACCTCTTCACGCCCACAAAAAAACGCCCATAGAGAAGGAATGGACACCAGAAACGCCGGCATTCATAGTGTCTGTGAATACTCTCTCCATGATTGTTTTTGTGGGCTAGACGATGTATCAAAATGCTGCTCACAACCAAAGAGCCCAGATGTGTGCGTTTATCCTTCAAGTAAATGTCTTTAGTAATTACTATCGTGATATAAAAAAAATCTGATCAAGTATGAACAGCGCAATGGGGTGCCCTGCTCTTCTCTGTTTGACTATGCTAGAATATTAAAACAAGTAGGAGGACTGGTTTACAACTGTATAGACATCTTTCATATTCACGGAAATATGTGTAGCTCATGGATGTACATAGCCCCTCCCTCCTAGCTGGGTATTTGGTTCATTGTCTGATTGAGTGGACGTTGGAACTTCGGTAAATATTTTACTGAAGAGCTTTACTTGTATGCAGGAAGGAATACGGTGCTACAGAGTGAATGTGTGGCTGAAAATATGGAATAAGTTTTCAGATATCCTTTGCCCTTCTAGGTACAACAAATGCCATTGGTTTAAATGACATCCAGGAAGGTGCCAAGGAGGTAGGCCTATGCATCTGAAATTTCGCTCAACACTTTATTATAAAATGCACTAAACGACCAGTATAGCTTTCTATATAAAAACCAATAGAATATGACATTGACTTGATCAGTCCAGGAGGAAAGTTGGTAATCTTTGCAAACAAAATTAATCTAGCCTACTTGACAAAGCCCGCGGAAGAACCACGACGCAACAAACGGTAAAATAAGAGTTATATTTCAGCTTAATCAAGCCTTTACAGATACGAGCTTAAAATATATAAACGCGCTTAAACAATATTTGCTGCATGTAGAACAATAATAAATAGCCATGCACAAAACGTTACGTACAGTTTGATGTGTCACCTGCACTCGTTTTGCTTATATAATGATGGACATAGTGAAAACAGTGTTCTAATAATTACATTTCTGTATGTGGTATCATGCATATGGTTAATGCACTACGTCATCCTAAATCTTATTCAAATCTTTCAATTATAATCTTGTTGTTTCCTTTTTTAATTAGAGCTGCCTTTGATGTTGTGATTTCTTATACAAATCGTTATTGTGCTTATATGATGATATTATATTATGATGATATGATGATTATATGATATTTGATGTTGTGATTTCTTGCACAAATTGTTATTGTGCTGATATACTTTCTTCCGTTAGGACCCCTTACTAGCCTATGGCTATTGGTCTAATCAGTGTTGTGAATTTTCATGAATTTTATCAAAAACAGCCTCAATAACCTCTGTAGGCACAGGGTCCACATATGTGGACGCGACTTGTTTTTGCCAGTTTCTCGCACTAGTGGGAAAGAAAGGGCAAAATACATTGCGCATAGGATCAATTGAACCTTCTGCGTAGTCAACTGGCTGCATACGACTGAAGGCACTACGATCTTTGGCGGGTCACTGGACGTGCCGCGTTCCAGAACCAACTTCTTAAGTATTATTTTTCTTTGCTCAAAATGAACACAGCCAAAAACAAACTGCGTGTGCATTTTGAGTCTAAAATCACCTTCTCTTCATGTAAAAATCGTACGGGAGGGGTTGCAGAATAATTAAATATTTAGTTATACGCTAACTAAGATTGATTAGCAAAGCTCGGAAAAAAGAATATATTTCTTCATTTTCTTTCTTCGAATGAAATAACGAGTGCCTTAGAATTACATTGTGCGAAATTTGGACATTTCCGCACAGTACATCATAATATGTGCCTGAAGGGGATAAAGTCTTGAAACCTCCTCATTCAATTTCTCCGCTTAAGAACCATATCGCAAAACCCAGCGCCGCTGGGTACCAGCGTCCAGTGCCATGCCGGATTATGGGCCCAGTATCGCGCTGGATACTGGGACGCTGGAGCGGCATTTTACTGGGAGGCGCTGGTACTCCCGCGCAATACGGCTCTACAGCGTTGAAATAGCGGCGCCCATGTGCCATAAAGAAATATATTAGCGAAAGAAGTGATATAGAACGCATTAACGCAATAAGAAAAAAAAGAAAAAAAATGCCATATGAAAAAAAAAGTATCTGTCAGGAGGATTCGAACTTGCCACCTTCTGATTCCGAAGTGAGTGTTCTACCCACTACGCCACGTCGGAACATGCATAGCTGTACGTAAAACAACTATTTAACCAACAAACAGACGGTTCGGCTTCATGTTTACATGTCGCACAGTCACAATAGAAGCGATCTTCCTTTCCAAATAAGAACTGCGTCTTTATTAGACACAAACGAACGGCGGCCGGTACCGAATGACATGCCGATAATGGCAAGAGCGCTAAGTTTCTTTAAGAATTCACATGTTAACTATGAAAAATATGAAATACACCTAGAGCAGGCACTGTTTGCTGGCTGTTACTGCCGATTTTTTTTAATAGCCGTTTCTCGCTCTTGTTACTGGTCAACATTTACAGAGGTTTTATGATGACTAGTTCGATAAACAGGTGCGTACATGATTGAGTATTGAGTAGTGTTATCGCGCAAGCGACGATACGCCAGTACAGCGGGCGTGCCAATGTACAGATTTGCAGTTCTATCGATACCTATAACTATGAAACCGCACAAATAAATACAAATACAATGCGCTAAAGGAATATGTCACTATGTTAGTTCACTAAGGCGTACCAAATTACCGACTGACAATTATGCGTTCTTACATAAGAGTCACGAGAAGTACCGGTAGCGCGGCCGGCAGCTTTCGGTTTCAGCTTGTGCGCGTTGCTGAAAGCGCGTCGCTTCGATGGTCATCGCTCCTTGTGCGGACACTGTACACAAGGAAAAATGGTTGATTTAGGTTAACGAATGTCCAAACTGTACTTTACAGCCATCCTGACGCTTTAGAATTGCGTGTACTTATAGCGCGAAGCGCCGGTAACATGTAGACGGACACGGCCGGCACACTAGGCCTAACGCTCGCTGGGAGTCTCGTTGGGTAGGACCGGTCTCGGCGCAGCTGAGTTGCGATGGTTGAAGTTTCTGCATTCAAGCTTCGGAACCTTTCTAATGGTTAACTGAAGTTCAGCTGAAGTAAGTGGAAGGGCAAACAGTGCCAGAGATGCGTTTCCGGTGTGCTGATATCGAACGGCGGCTGTTTTTCTGGCCTCCGTTGGGTGGGGTTGCGAAGCCAGAGCTCAATTGCTTCTCGCCAACTGTGCGGCGATCTAACGATTTGCTGTTTCTGGTAGGACCGGCGCCTCCAGACTTATAAACACTGCAAAATGTAATCATTACAACAACCCATCCCTGATGCCAGACTGGTATCTGCGCGGCGCATGCACAAAAAGTGCATTCATCGCTGCTATCGTTCTCCGCAAGAATTAACGCCGTTATTGAATCTGCGTGAATAAGAAAAAAAGCAAGCTAACAAGCAAAATAATCGGCGTTGGCTCCTTTGTGTTATTAACGCAATTTGTTCTGCATTCCAAAGGGAAAATAAAAATGACGGTGATTTCGCATATACCACATAATGTCTTGCGCTTATCATTCTCTTTCTCTGCCAAGCTAGAAGTTGTGAAAATGTTTGGGACCCTGTTAGCAGGCCCCTGGCCGGGGGGGGGGGGCTAGGGGTTTGGGCCTCCCCCTCGAAATTCGGATGGAAGGGGGCGTTTACCGAGGAAAAATATTAAAAATCGGTGTTTTTCAAGGCTTTCAACAAGTGCCCCCCCTCCCCTCCCCCCCCCCCCCCCGATAAAACATTTTGGCTACGGGCCTGCCTGTTAGGGTAGCATCCATTGGTACCATCGAATCAAACATTCTATAATCAAAGATACCGAAACATTCCGCCGCATACACTACAGAACCTTGCATGCCGCACTGGAAGAAACAGTGCAGGCTCCAGTGTGCACCAGCGCACTCCAGTGAAAATTCCAGCGTTTCCAGCGCTTCCCAGTACGCGCCAGCGTCACAGTGGACAAGCCAACGCCCCTACCAGTGCGACCCAGCTCTGTCCCAGTGCGCTCACCGAAGTGCCAGTGAATCCCAGCGTGTACCAGTGTTCCCAGTGCGATCCAGTGCCAAAAAACGTACTGGTATCACGCTGGGGGGTGCTGGTTTTTGCAATAGGGAAGCTCTTTGCTGAAAGCAAGTTTTGCTATGACACTTGAATAAAATATGTTAAGTCGTTTATTCGCCCGATAATAATTCACATTGCCTTCAAAACAAAGATATATAATAGGTAATAGGCATTTGCATCAGAAGCAATAGCTTCCGCACACAGAAGACCGCAATAATATTTATTCAGGCACGGTGAATGAAAGAAATATTCATTGCTCGAAGTGCATTAAGCTTTCGCACAAGTTTAAGATGTTTCTTGGAATGAACCGAGTAACTAATTTCTAAGCGGAAATTATACACATAGAGGCTTTCTTCATAAAAAAAGTCACTTTCACCATAAGGGTGATGTAATGAATGCGATAGCAACAAATTCTAATGTTACACGAAGCGAGTCTGGCAGCTAACTCTTTTGGATCCGATCTCAGGGAACTACGAAACGCTGGTGTAAGATAATACGGCCGCTTCATTGACGCTTTTCCCGCACTCTTCGCGTTGATCGCGCAGCACGTAGAAGGGTATACGAGCCGCCGGCTTATGGCTGGCGAGACAGCGAGATAGTGCGCGTGCTAGCGATGGTGACCGCGCCCGCAAAATCAAAGTTCATAGTTGCTGCTCGACCGCCTGCCCCCCCTCGCGTCTCTTCACGCTCGTTAAGGACGGGCGGGGCGTTTCCTCTCTGCTTGAGCATTCGACGGCCGGTCTAACGGATGAGTGGATCTTATCGCATGCGCCTTGGAGCGACGGAGATGGGCCGCTTTCGTCGCCCCCGCTCGCGCGCTATTACCCTCGGGTAGAACGTACGATGTGGTGGGGGGATCTTATCAATTTGGACTTTATGCGGGACATGACGGTGACGGCGACGCCAAAAACCCGTCGAGACTGTCCATATAATTGCTATCACAATAAATAGTTTTTTTTATCAGATGATTTCAATGTGACATGTCAACATATAAAAAAATCTACCGCTTACATAAGCAGAATTTTATTTTAGGGTAGTAATCAGCGGTCAAAAAACAGAATATTCTGATGTAGAAGACAACTGTCAGCGCATTTTAAATGCGAAACATTTCTTAGCGAACTTCGGCGACTTCGAGCGTATCTATCTGTCTAGCCGCCTACGACTTTGTGCTCTCCAGACCGTATCGTTAGTGGGATTGATACCGAAATTGGTATGGCATAACATGACTGTATGGCGAACATGAACATCTGCTCATATCATGAAATTCATGACTAACTTGTCATGAACACCATTATTTACATGTCATGGCTCTGGTGTTCCTTCGGCCGTTTACTGAACTTGATATATCCAAAAACTTGTATGATGAGACATTTCCACATGACCAACATAAATGACAGGTGGTAATATGAAAATCATGACACGCATGTCATGTACAACATGATTTACATGCTACGCTCATGGTGCGCTGACGGCCGTTTCGCTAGCTTGATATAAAGCGAATTTTGTATTGCGTGACGTGACTGTATGACAAACATAAATGACAAGTGGCAATTTGGAAATCATGATATGTCATGTGCAACATGACTTGAATGCCACGCTCATGGCACGCTCGCGGCCGTTTCGCTAGCTTGATGTACACCAAATTTGTTATAGCGTGACATGACTGTATGAAGAACATAAGTGGCAGGTGGTAACAGGAAATTCATGACATGCATGTCATGTACAACTTAATTTACATGCCACGCTCATGGTGCACTTACGTTCGCTAGCTTGATATACAGCAAAATTCGTATTGAGCGACGTGACTGTATGACGTACATAAATGACAGGTCCTAACATGTAAATCGCGATATGCATGTTATGTACACCATGATTTGCTGCTTGCTGGCTTCTTCGCATTACATCAATTCCCACAATGCGTGGGGTCTGCCGGTTTTTTTTAGATTTATATAAACTAGCACGGCTTACACTAGGTCGCGCAAGGCTGGGTCACTGCGTAGCTGGTGATCTACTAGCTAGTCCCGGCTTGGCTAAGTTGTTGCTGGTTTTGCTAAGCGTTGCTAGGTTTTGCTAAGTGATGCTAAGTTTTGCTAACTGTTGCTAGGTTTTGCGAATTTTTCCGAGATAATGCCAAGATAGGCTAAATTTTGCTATTTCCCAAATCCCATCAACCCAACCGGCTCTTCCGTTCCGGTCGGTCTACCACTTTGATCACCTCTCTACATTAAGTCATGCGCAATGTCGTGCGCAGCTGTTTCAGGGAGCCCGTAGTAACTAGGAGTGGTTGGTGGGAGCCGGGACTAGCTAGGAGATCACCACCTTCGCTGTGATCCAGTGTCGCGCGACTTAGTGTAAGCACTCTTATTTTTTTTAAGGGTGAATCAGCTTAGGGTCGAGGCTTGTCCGTTGTCCGTTCTCCGCTATGCTTCAAGGTATGCAAGGTGCCCACTATACGCCCACCGTAACTTCCGTGAAGTAGGGAAGCACCCACTATGCGAACCAGAAGAAAATAAGAGGCCACAACACCATAAGAACACCGACATTTAAGCACCCATCAATGAAAGCGTATGACAGAACAAAAGGTTAACAAAAACGAAATAAAAGGCCACAACACCGTAAAAACACCGACATTTAAGCGCCCATCAATCAAAGCATATGACAAAAAAAAGGTTTAACAGTGCACTAATATCAATCATAATTGTGACGGAACAATGTCAGACACCTACAAGCACAAACCCTTTATACTGGTCGGTGACGTCAACGTGGACATTATGGGCCTTTGGAGCTGGCTTTGTCGTCGACTCTTTATGCCACATTATGTCACGTAATGTCACTCAGTTTACATTATATGGGGCAACGCTCGGATAACGTACGGTTACTACCCCATACGATACCCAGCGCTTCGCCCACTCGTCATGAGTCACTTCGTGAAGATGCGATGATTTTTTTTATTTTTCTTTCTTCCTCTGTTTCTTTCTTTTTCTCTCTTCTCTCTGTTTTTCTGTTAGTTATGTCTGTTTATTTATATTTGTTTTCTTTCACTCTCTACCTATTTCATTTTGTTTCTCGGTGTTTCTATCACTCTTTCTCTCTCCCCTTTTTCTCTTGGTCTATTTTCACTTCCGCTTTCTTTCTCTCTTTCGCTCTCTCTCGAGTTTGTCTTTTTCTATTTTTCGTCCGTTTCTTTCTACCTATTTCTCTTTTAATCTTTCCTTCTTTGCTTTGCCTTACTTTCTTCCGAGCTCCTCTCCGTCCTCCTCACCGTGACTTCCATTTCCCACCCCCTTGCTATACTATACCGTAAGCGGACAACCGATACGTTTAGTACCAGACAAAACGGCATGTGTTATGCACCAGCATAGACAAAAGCATAAACACGTCTTCTTGGGAGAATGTCTCATTGCGTGATATTGCGACCGTCAGAGCGTGCATGGTTTGCGCTGTCAGCAAGAGTGCGTGCTGCATTTGCTTCCCTCTAAGAGAGCATAGCCCCGATGCTAAAGCCAGGTCAGTTGTGTATAGACTATTTTACGGATGCGTTTTCGTGTCGCCATAACGGGCTGTTGACCTGGTCGTTTTGCATCTTTCACGAGTAAACCAACAGCGCTACGCCGGGTGCATGCGCATGAAAGCGGTTGGTTCTTGCATTCGGTGTGTCGTGGTCTTATCACTTCACGTGAGGAGATACAAAATAAGAAAGCGATCGTTTGCCCAAGGTGGCGGCGCCCATGTGTATTACGTAAAATTGTCTATAGAGCCGCTTTGCACAACCAACAGTCCCTCACAAAGTCACTCGCCTATTACGATTTTATTTGCACACTACGCGCACAAGTTCAGGGCGGTGCAGGCGGCGCCTTGTACAGTGGAGGCTATCCGGGACGAGCTCATAGTTGACGTCACTTAGTTGTCGCAGTGCTCGACAAGGTCCGAAGTATCACCTGAGAAGTTTTCGGATAGCCCCCCGTCTTCGTACAGGCATCAACACCCATACCGGTTCTGTAGGTTACATCTGTATAACACAGATTACAGCGGCCTGCGTCGTGCTCTTGTAGCTGATGTATGCGCAGATGTGCGAGCTGCCTTGCTTTCTCCTCGCGTTGAGTAAACGCACCTGTACCCGTTTCAGTGTCATCGCATTGGTGTGGCAGCATCGCGTCCAACATCGTCCTGACGTCTCTTCCACGAACAAAGCTGAAATGGGACAGCCGTGGCGTTTCTTGTTTAACAGCGTTGTAAGCAAACGCTATAGAAGGCAGAATCTCGTCCCAATTTTCGTGTTCTATGTCTACAAACATTGGAAGCATGTCTTCCAGTGTTCTGTTCAGCCGCTCGGTTGATTCGTTGGTTTGTGGATGGTCAACTAGTGATTTATGATGAAGTGTCAATTACGAGGCTGCGCTGTCGGGTGCCGAAACTAAATTTTTACCAACACAGGTCTGGTCAGGCACCTTCTCCATTGTGCGCATTCTGTGGTGAGCTGGAAACTATCGATCACTTCTTTTTGGCCTATAGGCGATTTATTACAGCTCGAACCACCCACCTAGAAACACCTTTACGCGCGATTGGAATTACTTTATCTGCGCCCGTGATTTTGTCTTTTGGAGCCTCTATTTCTGGGTTCTTCAGTGCGAAGGTTTGTGTGGATGTGAGGAATTATATCAATGCAACCAATCGGTTAACTAGCTAACCTATATTATTATCCTTCTGTGTCGATACATACACAACATTTTTGTTGTAAATGGAAAATATGGCGTTGATTTAATTTGTCTATTATACTAATAAAAAACTATTATTATTATTTTTATTTTGTTTACATTTGAGCGACCATCAAAATTTCATATAAAATTTAAAAGGTTTTTTCTTCTTTAACCTCCATTATTCTAAACTTTCTTAACAGTTAATAAGACCACCCAATTCATGGCCAATCCCCCCACAGTGGGTGTCAGCCACAGTGGAAGGTAAACAAGAACAAGAAGAAGGCATTTGTAATGGGTTGGAGCATTGAACGACCCACTCGTTACGCAATTCGCATTGCGTGACGCCTGGTTGTTACTTTACTGTTATAAAACGCTTTACAACACATGTTAACACAATTCCTTGCCCGACATGAAGTCTGCATAGGGTAAGTTTGCAACGCAGTTTGAAGCACCGGCGTAGCTCAGTCGTAGAGCGCTCGGCTGTCATGCAGAGTGCCAGGGGTTCGATTCCCATTCTGTCATAGGCATTTTTTTATTTATTTAGTTTTTTCTGATTTTGCGCGGTAGTGGTTACGGACACCGGCGGCGGCAGCGGACAACTACGGCGGAAAAACGGCCTTTGTTGTGATCTCTTAACAGCTTCCGCTGTAAAAGGATGTGTATCCGCTTCCGAGAATTGACGATGTCATCGATCGCCTGCATTCCGCTGCCTATTTTTCATCACTGGATTTGAGATCAGGGTATTGGCAGATACCCCTGCACCCGAATGACAAGGAGAAAACGGCCTTCGTGACGCCTGATGGCATTTATGAATTTAATGTTATGCCATCGGTATTTGTAATGACCCAGCAACGCGAGCGATTTATGGACACTATATACTCCGTGGACTTAAATGGGAAATTTGTTTGTGCTACCTCGATGATGTGGTTATTTTTGGGAGCACACTCAGTGAGCATAACAGACGTCTCACTCTTGTTTTCGATTGTGTCGAAAAGGCCGGCTTGATACTGAACTCCAAGAATTGTCGTTTCGGGGAAACGGAGGCTTTAGTACTACGGCATCTGGCTGACTAAAATGGTGTGAGGCCAGATCCACGAAGGATTGAGGCCGTCAGTTCCTTCGAGCCACCTGAGTCAGTACGGCAACTGAGGAGCTTCTTGGGCCTATGCTCGTATTTTCGTCGATTCGTTCATGGATTCGCAGACGTGGTGTATTCCCCAACATGTCTCCTCCAAAAAGACGTCCCTTTCAACTGGACTTCGGCTTGTGACGACACGATCCCCCCAGCTGAAGTTCCTGCTAATGTCAGGGCCCATATCCGCCATTTGGATGCCGCCTCGCTGACGGAAGTGTACACTGGTGCTAGTGGAGTCGGCGTCGGTGCCGTACTAGTGCAGCGTCATCGAGGAGCTGAGCATGTGGTGGCTTATGCCAGTCGCTGTTTCAATAAAGCCGAGCGCCACTATACCGTGGTGGAACAAAGATGATCGGCATCTGTTTTCGCGGTGCACAAATTTCAACCTTATATCTATGGGCGCCCGTTCACTATCGTTACCGACCACCACGCTTTATGCTGGCTGGTGAATCTCCATTACACCGAGTGGTCGACTGGCACGTTGGGCTCTTCGATTTCAGGAGTACGACTTCATCATCTCGTACAAGTCTGGACGTCGCCACGCAGATGCCAACTGTCACTCCCGCCTTCCTGTGATGACGACGGAGTGTGACGAGGACAGACTGTTTTGCCCCCATTATTTCCTCATTCCCAGACTCGACAACTGTTAAGGAAGAACAAGAAACTGATATTAATTTGGAGTGATTATTTGTCGCGACATCGCGCCCTAAAGCCACCAGCCGCTTTTGTGTCCGTGATGGCCTTCTCTACAGGACCAATTGTTCCGCTAAATGCGCACGGTTCCTTCTGGCCGTGGCACGGAGTCTTCAATTGGACATACTGAGAGCGATGCACGACGATGCGACAGCTGGTCATCTGGGCTTTATAGAACTTTGAATCGGATCCAAAAGCACTATGTCGCAAGTTGCGAACAATGTCAATGCTACAAGCGGCCTTCGACTCCTCCATCGGGTCTTCTCCAACCACTGCCACCACCTTGTTTACAATTTGAGCAAGTGGGTATCGATCTTTTGGGCCCATTTCCACGATCATCTAACGACAATATCCATGGGTGATAGTATGCTTGGACCACCTGACCCGTTACGCAGAAATGGCGGCCATACCATCTTCGACAGCTGCGTGCATGGCTATGTTTTTCTTCGATTTATCACTCTTCGGCATGGTCCGCCCCATGTGATCATCAGTGATCGCGGTCGTCAGTTCGTCGCGGACGCCGTCGAAGAACTGGTTCGTCTGTGCAATTCGCAGTTCCGCCATTCATCGCCTTATCACCCTCAGACGACTGGACTCGTGGAACGTACGAACAGAACTCTCACTAACATGTTGGCCATGCACGTATCATCCGGCCACGAGGACTGGCATGACGTTCTCTCCATCATTACTTATGCTCATAACACTGCAAAGCATGAGGCGAGCGCTTACAGTCCTTCTTACCTCCTTTACGCACGTCCACCGTTAAGCGGCATCGACCCGATCCTAGCGTTTGACTTTCATCGCGACTACTCTGTCTCCAAGACGCCGTGTCTTGCCGAAGAGGCCCGGCGTATTGCTCGTCTTCGTAATGTGGCGTCTCAGCACCGATCGACAGAACGCTATGACAGTCGCAATGAGTCTGTCGCATACTGCAAAGGAGACTGCGTGGTTGTAGACCCCGCAACGTAAACGTGGCCTATGCGAGAAGTTTTTACCTCAGTACACGGGCCTATTCGTCATTGTTGATCGCTTGAGCGATTTGACGTGCGTGGTAGCACGCTTGGCGTCAGCTGGCCGTCGGTTAAGCCGGACTCAGCTGATGCATGTCATTCGTCTTAAGCGGTTTCACTCTGACCATTCTCAATAATTCAGACTACCCCAGCGGGTTTCGTCTGGTAACCGGGGAATTCAACGGGTATGAGCCGAGCAAGAAGTAGAAGAAGAGGATGCGAGCTGGTGCAGCCTAAACAATCCGGTTCTTGGCCAATCCCCCAGCGTGGGTGTGCGCCACAGATTCAAGGATCTACTCTACTCTACTCTACTCTACCGACGCCATCATTGCCCGTAGATCAACCTCGCCCTTTAAATAAACATCGTTCAGCCGCAACAGTAACAATATCGTAACAGCGAGCTTTCAGTAGACTATGGCAACAGCTTGATGATTTTGGTGCGTTTGTGGTATAAGCAGTTGCGCACGGACACTTCAATAGAATTATCTCTCATCGTGCGGTATTGTTCCGAGAAGTTTTCCAGTATTACTACTATAAGCACTTGGTGAGTGTGCGCAGAAAATGCAGGATTTTCAGATAAAGCGCATTCACTGATTAATTTTTATATAAAATGCGAGTTGACTTACAGGCGCATAGGCTCAATGCGAAGCGCATGCTCGACCTAAAAATTGAGTGTTCCTGATGCACACACGAAGGGTAAAGGAATTTTTCGCATTCAAAATATGGAAAGAATTACGAAGTATTATTACCCATGACCCTTTTTTTATGCAGATCATTCAAACGAGAAAAACGCTTGTACAAGTTCTGACTTCGACAAATGGATCACTAAGTACCGATTGCTTCTGCCTCGAATCTGAATACGTTAGAGAAATTTCAACATCAGCCGTCATCCGGACGTTGTCATGGAGCATTATTGGTACATTTGGGTGAGCATTAGAAACTTATTTTTAAAATAACATTGCAAAGTACTGAACTTTGAAGGGGCGTGCAAGGTAAATTGTAGTGATAATACGTTGGTAAAGAAAGAAACTGAGGTGGGAGAAAACCACAGGGAAATTAGGCACCTACAGACAGGCCAACCTAAATATATGCAGAATAAAAGAAAAATATATTTAGGAGAGCTCTTAGAAACGAATGCGATGCTTAGAACGAGAACAAGCTAACGGAATAGGCAAATGGACGAAACCATACCTACGCTCGTATCAAGAAGCAGCAGTCGAAGGTGTAGGTAAGACATGGACAAACTAAACCAGCTATCTGCAGTCATAAAATGCATAATTAAGGAGCAACAGCAGATGAAATAGGACACTCAAACAGATAAGATGCATGATGTGCTGTGCTAATGAGAAACTAATGAGAAAAACTCAGGGACGTCTGGAACAATACGTTCAAGAAGCATAAAAAGCAAAAAAAAAAGGCGGCAGCATTAATATAGCTAAAATGAAACTGTATGGGAACGAATAAAGGTCACGCAGTTATTGGTAAGCAAGGTAAAGTTGTTTTATATATGGCCACACAATTAAAAGTGACCGAAGCCTGCTATTCCAAACAGTATAATTTGCAGATAAGTCATCCATCCTGGATTATATGAAAGTAGAACAGAACAAGAAAGTTTCAGGTATGACTTGCAATGAGGGTGCAAAAGACATACATGTATTACCGGTGAAAAAGCGGCTGCAGAAGACGATACAACAGGTGGTTTGGTTCATGACGGGGGAGATAATATATTTAAGAAACTCGTGCAATGATTTTCAACTGGCTCTAGACCTGAAGGGGGGCCTGTGAGCTGGGCGAACGCCAACAGAATATACGAATTGAGCTAGAAACTAAATACGAAGAACTATCATCTTATCAGGTAACTTTCAGTTTTGTAAAAATATTTACGAACGTAAATTTACACATGAGGACATAACATTTTAATCAGCGTAGAGGCCAAGTTTAGTTCCGAAAGCGTTATTCTACAACGGTGAAGAGCCAGATCATCTAATCAGGAAATAAAAAAAAATACTGAGCACAAGAAATCACTATACCAGGTGTTTCGAGGAAGCTGCATGAAAACCCTGGAAGTCCAAGAACTGCAATATTCGCATGCCAGCCAAATCACTGATTTTTCGGTGGTGGCAGACACTTAGGATGACTGAGGACGTTAAGCCGAATAGTATGTAGAGGAATTGAAATATTTACCATTTTATTTAGAGAAGGCAGGTGGTTGGGTTTAATGGGGTAATTAAAGTACTTCCTGCGTAGCATACCACCGGTTTTAAATTTTCATGTAGTGACTGCTAGTTATTTATCCGAAGTGATCAAATCCGACTAATTTCACCGGCGAAGCCGAACCCATCTGCCATACCCTTGGGAGACACCCGAAATGAGTGAGCGTTGTTATATCAGCCAATGATCTACTTCAGTTCGTCAGTGTGTGGGCCGCGCTTGTGACCAGTGCACGCATGGCGCACGTAAGCTCAGGAATGCAGAAGAACTAACACCACTGCCGTACTTTCGAAGACAGGGACCTCATTATTGTCGTCTGTTAGGGTATGGCAGGTTCACTAATGGACGCTTTAATTTTGGTTTCGCCGGTGAATTTTCTCGAATGTTATCGCTATGCTAAAATTACCGGTGGTCTCTTTTCTGGATTCTCAACGCCGGAACATATTTATTGCCGGAAAGACTTCAATGTTCACTTTTGTGTGGGCTGCCTGCCTCATCCAAATAAAATGTTCATTAGTTTATTTTCTCAAGTTAATACTGTAAGGAACTTCTCCAGTCATCCTGATATCTGCCACCATCGATAAAGTAATTGTAAAGTCGGTAAACAAATGTGGTATTTCCAATATTTTTGAGGATTACCGGAGACGTTTCATGAAACATCCAGTATACAATTTAAATTGAAAACTAAGAGATTTGACTTAATACAGGTACCAGCACTTTTGGAAGCTCTGCTTTGCGAAGCAGTAATTCAAACACATATAAATCACGTCCTCAAAGTCTCGAAACATTCTTGTAGACTTTTGTTCTCAACAAGAAAAGTTAAAGCTTTGCGATCAAAGAAGAGGTCAGGCCAGGAGATGTGATTGTTTTGTTTTTTTTCCGCTGCGTATTAAAAGTCTTCAAACGAGTCCATTGACTAAAGGCTGACAGAGAATATCTGTACAACATGCGGCTTCCAGAGGACATTGTACTCTTTAGTGATAACTACCATAAAGGACTCATGAAATAAACTGAGAAAGTAACAGCGTAAGGCTAAAGTGAATCGGGTGTTAAAAGAAATGCTGATGTACCTCGCGAAATAACAACAACCCGAAATTAGTGAAGAAGTATTTAAAATCGGTGCAAGTATATTCAGACTCAGCTTAATTACTACTTCACTCGAAGATTAAGGATGATCTTATACGCTTACGGCAATCATTTCGAAATCATCACAGACAACTTACAGCTGTCCTTACTTGCGAAGGTTGTACAATCGTCGGCTATCGCGAGTGTGAACATTGCAGAACAACAACGTCACAGAAAAAAGCTGTGAAACATATCAAAAGTATTTCGTGGCATAATGCGTACAGTAGCTATCACGCAAGATAGAAATACTGAGTAAATATTAATGACCTTGACAATAGAGTTGGCCAGGAGGTTGCAATCAGTCGCTCTTGGCAAGGAAGGCGCAAACATCAAACTACTTTCCACTACATCAAACTACTTTTCATCAAACTACTTTTCATATCAAACTACTTTTCAAACATCAAACTACTTTTCATATGCAGTGGTCTGCATATGAGGAAACACGATGGGTCACTAAGCTGTTTCATTCGTTCATTATAAATCTTTACTTTTGACAACAAAAGGACCATTTTCATAGGTAAAAGAGAGGCAGGGAAGTAAAATGCTTTTTTCATATTGTAACAAGGTGGTAAACCTTGTTACAATATGATCCCAGTGTGCCCTTCACGCTACCGAAACCCCGCTGACTGGAGGACAAGCAGTGGTCGGCCGATATTATTTCACTGCTCTCGAGTGGGACATATTACGCGTCGCTGTCGCCGTCGTTGGTCGTCAACTCCCTCCTGGAACACTGGGACATGGCGTAGATTTGAAGGAAACTCTCACAGGTTTCACAATATTCGTTTGACTCCTTCATAATTCCTTTTTTTGTGGCGGCAGATATCTTAACATGATATGAGACATTGATTGGAGTCCCTAGTAGCACGAGATGTTGGCGCAACGTTGCCGCAACATTGAGGAAGTTGCTTTGACATCGTGGCAACATCATGTGCTACCAGGGTAGTAATAAGCGAAATTTCATTCATTAACTTTTAAATTAGCGGAGACAGGCAGTTGGAACACACAGGAGAATTGGAGATATTCTTATGAAAAGCCATTGTCGCTTTAATATTGCCAAAAAGCGAACGCTGCTAATTTTAATAGAGTGGTGAAATCCCGCCAACCTTGTCGGCGAAACCGTAAGCGAAGTGCGAAAGAGAACTGCTGCAATGCTCTTCAGATGTATAGAACTAACGAAAATCTTTATATGGACCATCGATCAACTTGGGCTCCTGGGTGCACGATATACGCTTGCGATTATAACAGAAATGGCGCACATTTGTTAACGAATGCAGACGACCTAACGTCACTGCAATACGTGTCGTGAACACTTACGCCATTGTGGTCGTCTGCTAGTTGCGCCCATCCGCGCTTCCGTTTCGGTTTTGCCGGCGAATTTGGTAAAATTTCATTACTTTTTTTCCTTGAGACTTTATTGGCGGTGCAGTCTCCAGAGTTCTCTGGGTTCCGACATGGTTCAGTTACAGTGTACCACTGACACATTGACGAGTCATAAAAACTTACATTATTTCGCATTTTTTTTCTTTCAGGCGTTTGAAGGCAATGATGAAATAGTGAGTCGAACAAAACTTGTGTTTTTTCTGGTATGATGAGCAGGATGATTATAGAGCTTTAAACTCTGCGTAGGGTGGCAATAGCTAAGAAATCAAACTACGAATTTGGCGGTCATGTAAAACTCAGAGGAAGTTGGCGCAGCCTATGTTAGATAAAGCGCGTGCTGTATAGGAATAAAGTTTGTCAACGTGGCTTTTTGGGCTAGTTGGTTATACGATTACGATACGTATAGGAATATATTTTAGGGTGCACCACTCTAGCATTATTAAAAGTTCCAATATTTGCAAGAAATTGTGCCAAGAGAGAGAGATGTTTATTGTGGCAGAAAAGCTGAGAGGTCAGCCTGAATCCATTTTCTGGCCTGCTACTCAGCGTTAGGAAAGGGGAAGGGGCGGAAAAGAAAGGAGAGTGAAGGTGACGATGATGAAAAGGAGGGTGGTGATGAAGCAAAACGTTCACAAACAATTTACAGTCTCTTGTCGAGTTCGGTCTCTCGCAAAAACTTGATTAGCGCTTTCAGAACATCGCTCTGATGACGAGGTGGCGGTCCCAACAGAACTTTTTCAGAAACTTGTTGCTCCGTAGATTTCAACAAGGTGGTGGCCATCGAATTTCTTTGCGCTATATATCGCGGGCAGACGCACAAGCTATGTTCCGTAGTCTCAGGAGTGCCACAGGTCTCCAGTGTGCCAAAATATTGTATGTATTTTTCGCAAAATAAAGATTATTATTATCACTTAATTCATGTCAAATTTAACATGTACCGGTAACTCGAGGACAGAACTTACTAATAACCAACACTGTGAACTTTCCTAGCGATTGTTAAGTATTGGGCAACTGCCATAACTGGGGCCCATGATTATCAGAGTTGGTGGGAACGTTTTTTTGCTGATAATTTAACAAACATTGTACTTCTTGCGGGAAGTCAAGTATCAATGTATCTCGTTCTAAATGCAATGAATTCTCTTCGCCACAACATTGAAATAAAAATAACAGAGGTTTGGGAAAGCGGACGCTCAATGCTTTCTCTCACTTAGTGATGCCTTAGAAGTCGTGAGTAGCCGACTTGTGGCTCGAGCCGTAGTAATAGCACAGCGGCTAACGTGTGGCTCTCATAAGTTCGAGGGCGCAGGTCCGAAATCAGCGAGCGCGATCGTATTTCGATTGGGCGAAATTCAAAAGCAGCAGTCTGTTCAGCTCTAGGCCCTGAATGGTAAAAAATCATGCGGTGTCCGCCACTACAGTGTGCTTATAGCCATATCATTGTGAGAACAATATATTTACACTATACACAAAATAATGTGAGCGGCTGCCAAGATGGTACCAAGCTCGCGAAGTTCCAAGAGGTCGTCTTCTTTCCTGTCCTCTTTGTCCTCCTCTTCAGCCCGTTAAATTATTTCCCGGTTGCTAGAGTGCCGCTCCGGTGCTAATTAGGACGCAGTCGAGTGTTTAGTCTTCAGGCGTGAAACATGCACTAGGTCAGTACCAGTCTGAATTACGGTGAACTTAGCAGGTACGATTTCGTAGGTGACGTTGGTCAATTAGGGTAGGTTGCGGTAAGGGCCAGAATAGTGAGAATAGCGTGCGAGTAACTTCTATGAAACTGCGACGCAGTGCGAAGGGGACCAAAGCATAACCGGTTTACTGGGTGCGTATAGTAGACGGCGGAATAGCGGGCGTCACGTAAGCGCCTATAATTGTTTTGCCAGTCCACTAGTCGTCCTCGGACAACTTGGCGTGCCTCCTGGGCCTCCGTTATTGTTTCTCGCACGTACTCCGTCATGTAACTTAATCCGGTCGTCAGGAATATGTGGAAAGGTGGCGTAGAGCAGCGGCCTAAAAAACAAAAAATGGAGGAAACCCAGCGTTATGGTGTCATGCGAAATTCTTGGAAAATGTGACAAACCGCAATCCAGCGTCGAATTCGCGATGGTGGACACATGCGTACATGTAAGGGCATGTCATTAAGTCTTCGAGTGGGACGCTTGTCTAGACCGTTCATTTGCGGATTATAGGCTGTCACAAGCTTATATTTGTTTGCGCTAGAGGGTTGGAGGTCATCAATTACTTTCGAAAAGAAGTAGAGGCCTTCGTCGGTGCGGAGCTGCCGAGGGGCTCCGTGGTGTAAGTGACGTTCTCCAGGAGGAAATCACAGACAACATTTGCACAGCGAGCTGCAAGAGCCCGTGTGATAGCTTATCGGTTTGCATAATCGGTTGCTACTGGAATCCACCTGTTTTCCGCAGCGGACGTAGGAAAAGTGCTAAGAAGTTCAAATACTGCATGGTAGAATGGCTCTGATGGCGTGCAGTGTTGCGAGGTCAAAAAGGCAAAATCTGTTCAAAAATTTGGTAAACTAGCCAAAAATCTAACCAACTTTAGCGAAGGGCAGTAAAAGTAGCCAATAGTAGCCACGTGGTGTGGGGAAACGATTGCGACGTTCTTGTGTAACGCACTAAATCAAAAGCCTTTTGGCGAAAATGTAATAGAGAGAGAGAGAGGTAATTTATTGGAAGGCAGAGAGGTCGGCCTGAGCTAGTGCGCTCTAGCCTGCTACTCTGCACCGGGGATAAGGGAGAGGGGAGAAGAAAGAGTGATGAGGGGTGATGATGGGGAGAGAAGGAAGTTGTGCGTGAATACAAAGCCACGTAACATAATGGTTTCGCTAAAGCATGCTGTCCAGTCCTGTAGTCTTGAGAAAATCTATCACAGCCGTGATAGCAGTTGCTGACTTCGTTTGGTTGCACATTGCCGATAAAATTGCAGTCTCACTTAGCGTTGCCACTCCGATGCCTGTCAACGTTGCAGCAAGCGCATTCCGTTGAGACACGTAAAAAGGCCAGTCGCACAACAGATGCGTAAAAGTCTCATCTACGCGGCAGTGCTCACAGTGCGGGCTGTCCCCACGGCCGATAAGGTGCGCGTAGCGTCTAGTGAAGGCGACGCCCAGTCGAATCCTGTGTAGCAAACTGGCATGGCTTCGGTTTATTTTAGCCGGGAGGCGAAAATGTAATAAGTGCAGACTGAAGCATTAGTAATCAGAATGGCGGATATTCAAGCTTAAATTCGAGAGTTTAGTGACCATTTTGTTCAGGATGACGAAGTTTCTTGCGTGGTTGCAAAAAAAAAGAAAGACTATTGACGCGTCTTCAGTCACTTTAAACGCAGGGTTCTTTTTTCTGGCACTACTCCACACTCCGTCCTGTTTGTTTTTGCATGGGAAAAGCAAACTTCGTAATTGAGGAGTACTTCATTAAGCAAAAGTCCCCCCTTCTTATAAGCAAATTAACAAGTTGAAGGAAATTTTACGCAGCGAACTAATTAACAGAATAATTTTCCACTTATTGAAAGCGGCAGAACCGCCAGTTATCCACTTTTTTCAGAGTCCCAATACTTCAACCGTTCCTGAATTTTTTTTAATGCGCCAAATACGGCGTGCACGAGGCATGCTCACTCACCGAGGCTGCGCCGCTGAGCAACACTACCTGTGCTGAGACACTGGCTGAGAGACGCGAAGCGACGCGGGCGTAAAGACAATCGCTCCGTCTGTTGTGAAAAAGTTTATCACGAGTTACGTGTGCTTATATGTCCTCTCCAAAAATGTCCGGACACGCGCGCATTAGTATGGGATGGAGTGACTAAAAGCCCTAACGATTATACTCGGGATCGGCAAGGACTGCGTAGTCGCCTGAGTTATCTTTGGGTTGGCAATGAAAGTGTGAAGGAAAAGGACTTGAATTGAAAGCCATATGGCGACAATAAAAATGAGTTCGGTTCGAGTGCCACAGTGGCGGTGTTTTAAGCCTAAATTCTCTAATTCGCCGACCATTTTTTGCATGATGCCGAAGTGCGAACAGCTTAAATTCCTTAGACACAGTCCGTACCTATAAAGCTGAGAAATGGCACAAGTAGTTTCAGACATACAATTTGTAATGTGAATGAGCGCAGAACGCCCTGAATGATGAGCACTTTTCATTGTCCTGTTCCCATTCATCAAAGTCTTAAAAGTTGGTGGTCTGTGAATTCAGGCTCCATGCAACAGCTTTCGCCGAGTCCTCGACACATGTCCAGGAGTCCTTTGTCCTGAGTAACGCAAGAGCACAATTAAATTTTGGGTTGTACTTAAGCAACAGCGCAATAGACGGGACTAAGAAAAGAAAGGACACACGACACACGAAAAAAAAAGCCAAGAAGTAGTCACGGTATACTCAAACGGCAGCAACTGCGACATCATCCGGCTTTAATAATTTGGTTAAAAGTCAGGAAACTGGAAAGCAAAGATTGTGCTGTTGTTTAAGAACAGTGAATTTCAACCAACTCGACGAATCTGCCGTCTTCAGTAAATTTTGGGAGCTGAAAACACGCCTTGGCCGCCCTGTTTTGACATAGCATACTCGAACAGCAGCAATTGCCGCATCACCTGACCTTAACAATTGGTTAAAATCGAGGAAACAAGAAAGCCAAGAAATAGCCAAACAGCGAAGGCATTTTTTCTGCCGCCACTACTCTATAAAAATAGCCAGTCTATAAAAGATTGGCGTAAAGTAGTCAAACCTGGCAACCCTTATTTTACTTCTCAAATTGATGTAGAGCTTTTTTGGCATCGTGTCACCAGCGCGACATAAGCTAATTCAGACACCGCAGTGCAGGCATCCGGTTGATTTCAACCACCTGTTATTAACGTCTAATGACATCGGGCAGTACAGCGTTCTCTGGTATTTCGAGCCAATTGATATGACACTGCGCTGCTCTGATGGCACCTGTGTCTTTCGAACAAAGAACCGCACTTCGTAAACATTAAGTCACAACGACGTGCTTTGCCTGGACTCAACGTAACAGAAAACCGAGTTGTACGCAAAACAATAGATCTTTGTTACGCAGCAGTTGAGTATACAGGTAAGGTGCTATAATCGGTGAACGTAGAAATAACGCAATTTCTCACGAAACTTTTTTTTTAAATGCGAAGCATTTCTTAGCGAATTTCGGGGACTTTGAACGTATCTTGCTATCTATCTAGCCGCCTACGACTTTGTGCTCTCCAGACCGTATCGTTAATGGCATTTATACCAAAATTGGTATGGCATAACATGACTGTATGACAAACATGAATGACTTGTCATATCATGAAAATAATTAATAAATCGTCACGAATGATATGGTTTAGACGCCATGGCTTTGGTGCTCCTGCGGTCGTTTATTAACTTGTTATATTCAAAATTTGGTATGATGAGACATTTCTAGACCACCAACATAAATGACAGGTGATAATATGAAAATCATGACGTGCATGCCATGTACAACATGATTTACATGTCACGCTCATGGTGCGCTGATAGCCGTTTTGCTTGCTTGATACACACCAAATTTGGTATTGCGTGACGGGATTGTATGACGAACATAAATGACAAGTCGTAGTACGGAAATCATGACACATCATCTGCAACATTACTTGCATCCCACGCTCATGGCACGCTCGCGGCCGTTTCTCTAGCTTCATGTACACCAAATTTCTTATTGCGTAACGTGATTGTATGACGAACATAAATAACAAGTGGTAATATGAAAATCATAACTTACATGACTTGCATGCGACGCTCGTCACACGTTCGCGGCCGTTTCGTTAGCTTGATATACACTAAATTTCGTATTGCGTGATGTGTCTGTATAAAAAACATAAATGGCAGACCGTAAAATAAAAATCATGAAATCCATGTCATGTACAACATGATTTACATGCTGTTGTGTCGACGCCACGCCAACGGAGAACAAAGGGCACGGCGCCCGAAGCGCCGGCCGTAAGTAGACAGAGCAGCAGCCGGTAACCAAGCAGGAACTGATTTATTTTACATGGCGTCGCGCATATTTACACTGGGGAAGCGCCCCCTAAGGGCGGAAATGCACTGCATGAAACCAGAACCGAAACTTCGTGCAATCGGAACTAGCTTGGCACACCACACATGCTGTCGTGTTGCGGCCTAGCGAAAGGCCATGCCCATCTGGGCCGGCCGCAGGAGCAGAGAAAGGGACTGAGCCGCTTCCGATGCGGGCGAGATAACATCAACCCTTATTCCATGCAACCAGCATACATATATAGCAGACACTCATGTGACCAATGACGTCACGTACAAGCAACACTTCACAATTGTGGGCGACAGCGCCAGATATCGCGGACACTTGACGCGCATAGGCGCTATCACCACATCTCCCCTTCTTTAATAATACGCTGACAGTTGCCAACTTAGCAACTTAGCAACCAACTTAGCAGCACTGCCAGCGAAAGAACACTTTGCAGAAACAAACAATGCGCAAGAAACAATACAGTCAATTGCTGAACCCGTAGCGGTCCGGCTGTCGAACAAGACGACCAGATCGCGTTCGGTATTCAGGAAGGTCAGTTCCCGGCAAGGAAGGGCTAGAAGGATCGTCAGGTACCATGCTGTCTGTAACGCGATTCGATTTCTGTTCCGTTTCTACCCGACTATCATTTGCCTGAGGAAAATCATAGCTACCTCCGTCATCCTCACCTTCTTTTGGCTGTGAAACAAAGCGAACCAAGAATTTCCTGTTTCTTTCTAGAACTACACCAGTGGAAGTTCTAACCACATACGACCTCGGCCGCTCAGCAAGTCGCAAGACTCGCGCTTTTGCTTTGCAGTCCGTCACCCAGACTTCCGCGCCCGGTTCGAGTGCTCGCAACGAAGTAGCCCTATGACGACGGTTGAAGTTCCTACGCTGCCGCTGTCGGGCGGTCGTATCATGGCTTCTGAACTTCCTCAGGTTCACCGTCTGAGGCAGAAGGCTGGTGGGACGGACAGGCACCGTTGTGCGTAGCCGCCTGCCCATTAGAAGTTCTGCAGGGCTTTTCCCAAGTAGTCCCGGAGTGTCCCTGTACGCTAGGAGAGAAAGATATGGGTCCTTTGCTTTCGTAATGAGACATTTAATTGTCTGGACCATCCTCTCTACTTCACCATTTGCCTGGGGGGTACCTGGGGCTAGACGTCACAGCGCGAAAACCGTAGTTGCGAGCAAACAACTTGTATTCCTGCGACACAAATTGCGCTCCGTTATCAGACATTACAACTTCTGGTATGCCATATCTTGCAAAGAAACTTTTAAGGTGCGTAATGACAGTGGCACACGTTGTAGATGATAACAAAGCAATCTCTGGGTACCTAGAAAAATAATCCACGACTACCAAATACCATTTTCCTTGAATATGGCAGAGATCAGCGCCTAGTTTTTGCCAAGGACGCTGTGGAGTGGTTGTCGGGATCATTGGTTCTGACTTTTGGTGTCTGTGCTCGGCGCATACGCGGCAATCGGTAACCAAAGCTTTCAGCTGACAACTCAACCCTGGCCACCATACCGATTCTTTTGCTCGAGCTCTGCATTTTTCGATTCCCAGGTGACTCTCGTGCAAGCGTATCAAGACCTCTGAGCGCAATTTTCGAGGAATGACCAACCTCACACCTTTAAGTAGCACGCCTTCGGCGACTGTAAGCGTGGCTCTTTCCTGCCAATATGGACGCAAGACCATCGGAAGAGATGAGAATTTTGGCCACCCTTTCCGACTGAATTTTACGAGTGCTTGACAAACTTCGTCATCGGCTTGTTCGGCTTTCACTCTCTCGAAGAGGCTGGCCTCGACCGCGTTTGACAAGCATCCTGAAACGTGCTTGCTGACGTCACTAACAGACAGTGCATTATCACTTTCTTTTCCCCGAATCGGGGCCCTCGACAATACATCTGCAGTAACTAGGCTCTTGCCCGGGACATGCACAACTTCATAGCTGAACCGCATGAGCCTCATGCGAAAACGCTGAATGCGAGGTGGTAAAACATCTAAAGGAGATTTTCCCAGCAAGGTTACAAGAGGTTTGTGGTCGGTTTCACACACAATTTCAAGACCTTTGATGTACCCTTCGAATCGTTCTGCCGCCCACGTCATTGCTAGTGCTTCTTTTTCAATCTGGGAATATCTGGTTTCGGCAGGCGTCAACGAGCGCGATGCAAAAGCAACGGGCCGTTTTTCGTTGTTTGGTTGAACTTGCATCAGTACCGCCCCCCAAACCGAATGATGACGCATCGGCGGAAAGAATCGTAGGGTACTTTGCATCATAGTTAGCCATGACGCGCGCCGGACCGATAACGTCTTTAACGTACGACAGCGCTTGCTCTTGGGCTGGTCCCCACGTCCATTCAGAACTCTTCAAAAGCAAGTGACGTAACGGCGCCGTTTTTGAAGCCAAATCTGGTATGAATCTTGCCAGATGATTAGTCATACCGAGCAGCCGTCGAACGTCAGACACGTTGTTTGGAGTCGGCAGTTCTTTGATGGCCCGGACCTTTTCAGGGTCCGGCCTGATTCCGTCTCGACTTAGAACACAACCAAGAAATTTGATCTCGGTTACTCCAAAACAACACTTTTCTTTGTTTAGAGTAACGCCAGCACCCATGAGACGGTCTAAAGTAAGACGCAGGCGCTCATCATGTTGAGCTTGGTCGCAGCCATAAATGAGCACATCATCCATCATGTTTACCACGCCTGGGATTCCTTCTATAGTTATTCCAAACGGTAGCCTCTGAAAACAGTATCGCCCAAATGGCGTAATGAAGGTAGTTAACAATTGGCTTTCCGGCGACAACTTGATCTGATAAAATCCAGAATTAGCGTCCAGCTTCGAGTAAACCGATGCCCCACTTAACAGACCAAGGCTATCTTCAACAGTTGGCATAACGTAGCGCTCGCGAAGTACACTTTTATTTAGTTGCGTCAAGTCAACGCAAATACGAACGTCTCCAGAAGGTTTGAGCACTGGTACAATACCCGCGCACCATTCTGTTGGATTGTCTACTTTGCGCATTACGTCGTCTCGCTCCATACGCTCGAGTTCCTGCTTAACTCGGTCCCGCAGGGGTAAGGCAATGCGACGAGCAACCTGAATAGCAAAGGGTACAGAGTTCGGCTTCAGTCTGATATTGTATTCCCCTTTCATAGTTCCCAGACTACCGAAAAGCTGAGGGTAGGAAGCTTCGATGGCTGTCGCGCTACTGACAGAGTCAGCGAACTTGATCAGCTCAAGGGCTTCGAGCGCTGGGAGACCCAAAAGTATCGAGCGCAAAGGCGAGACCACGTACACCGTTTGCCGGACAATGCGTTGTTTCCACTGGATAGTGGCAAGAAACTTTCCGAGAACATGCAGTGGCTCATTCGCGGGGCCTGTTAAGGTTATGTCGCACTTCTCTAATTTGGTAGGCAATCCCGGAAACGTTGAGGGTACAACGGACACTTCTGCACCCGAATCAAGTTTAGCGAACACCGGAGTGCCGTTAATGACAACTTGAGCATACCGAGAATTAGAGTACTCCCCATTTACCGCGCCTACGAAATACGCCGCCTTGTCCATATGGAGAGAAGAAAGCTGTACCTTCTTTCGCTCGCCTGCAGCCTTTTTCCGACACACCACTGCGAAATGTCCGGAACAAGCGCAGTAGTTGCATTTCGCAGCTCGTGCCGGGCAGGAGGTCCTCGGGTGCTCTCCTTGACCGCAGTTGGGGCATGAACTGGGGGTGAGAGGTCGGTAGGACTGTGGTCTGGTGCGTTGACCTTGTGTGACAGGTGCACTGGTCCTTGACGAGGTGCCGGAACGCTGTCCTGAAGAATTCTTCCGGGACTGCCGTTGTTTGTTGACCGCGTCCAGGTTGCTGGCTGGCGCTGCCGAAGGTTCGTCGCTGGTTTCTCGCAGCTGTTGCTGCTGTCGCTGGACGGTCTCCTTCAGGCGAGCTTTTGCCAAAGCGCTGGCGAGTGTCAAATTTGCATCCATTTGCAGAGACTCCGAGAGCTTGGCATCACTGAGGCCGACCACAAACCGGTCGCGGATCATGCGTTCCTTTTCCTTGTAGTCGCACCGGTCCGCCAGTGTGTGCAACGCGGTGATGAATTGGTCGACTGACTCTCCAGGTTGTTGTATGCGTCGGTGAAAACATGCGCTCTCGTAAACGAGGTTCCGTGCGGCCACGAAGTGATCGTCGAACTTTTTTCTGACGACTTCATACTGCTTCTGCTGTTCTTCAGATAGTGCGAAGGTCGAAAAGATCTCTCTCGCTTGCCTGCCCATTGTGTAGAGTAGAGTCCGGACTTGCGCTTCTTCACTTCGCTCATTTAAGCCAGAGGCAAAGCGGTAGTCGTCGAATAGTTGGCTCCAGGAAGGCCATTCGGACGTCCGGTCGAAGTCAAACGTTGGTGGAGCTGGAACAGCGAACATGCCGTGAACTGGCTTGACTTCTTTGTCTTCTGACATGGCGCCGCTTGACGAAGACTGGTGCAACGCCCCTCGAAAATCAGAAGACGGCCACTTCTGACACCATGTCGTGTTGCGGCCTAGCGAAAGGCCATGCGCATCTGGGCCGGCCGCAGGAGCAGAGAAAGGGACTGAGCCGCTTCCGATGCGGGCGAGATAACATCAACCCTTATTCCATGCAACCAGCATACATATATAGCAGACACTCATGTGACCAATGACGTCACGTACAAGCAACACTTCACAATTGTGGGCGACAGCGCCAGATATCGCGGACACTTGACGCGCATAGGCGCTATCACCACACATGCCACGCTCATGGTGCACTCAGGGCCGTTTCGCTAGCTTGATATACAAGTTCGGTATTGCATGATGTGACTGTATGACAGACGTAAATGACAAGTGGTTATATATATAAAAATCATGACATGTACAGCATGACTTGCATATGTCACACTCATGGCGCACTCGCGGCCGTTTCGCTGACTTCATATACACCAAAATTGGTATTGCGTGGCGTAACTGTATAACGAACATAAATTATAGGTCCTAACATGTAAATCATGATATGCATGTTATGTACAACATGATTTTCTCCCAGCTGGCTGCTTCGCATTACATCGATTCCCACAATGCGTGGGATCTGCCGGTTTTTTTGTTTAAGGGAGCCTACAAAAAAAAAACATTTGTCTTAAATAGTGGAAAACGTTTACATGAGGAAACCAGGCGAGCTAAGGTAAATCGCAGTTTGTCTATTTCATGGGTTGCCCGCTATTTCTCAAATGACGCAAAACTAATTTGCTCGAAAACTCTAACATCGATGACGTGAAAATTATGTTCGCTTAAATCTTACGCTATTACTCGCACTAACTTGAATGTGTATACGTTTATGTCGTCGCATGAATGCATGTGCGGCAGCCTTTCCTAATTGAGTGAGCGAAAATGTATTTCTTTTATTCCAGCAAGGTCAATGTTCAGATCACTGTAAACTTACAACGCGGCCTCACGACTTTACTCCTCCAAGTACTAGGTGCTGTACATTTTGTCAATGTTTTATGGTTAAAAATGAGAGATATTTTCCTGCTACAAAGTCGTCTTATGAACTTTGGGCCTCCTTCTTTAACTGCCTTTTTCGGTGTTGCTTCTAGTTTTTGCTGCAACATTGAAACACTTCATACAATTTTCTTTTGTGCCTAACAGCTGGTTTGCCAGGAAGCATGACAGTATCCGTGCATATTTGTAACGCTCAGTTCCTGCCATAAAAATTATAAGTCAGAAAGATGCTTTTTGTGTCAGCAAGGGTACGTAAGAAAAAGTTTTGGTATTGGCCAAATATTTAATTCCATCGACAAACTCTACTGCACGCTAAATTAGTCAACTAGTATCTAGGCTGTTAATTTACAATGTAACGCATTTTATGTTACCTTAGCTAAGTAGCGGTGCTCTGTACGATTGTAACATGCCTGGTTCTTTCCAATAAGCTCAATTGCTTTTACAAACAATCCGCTGGAGGGCTGTTTTCTACACCTATTGTAGCAAGAAAACTTGAACAAACTATCCCAAAATCCTTCTCACTATCATCATTGGCGCAAGCGTGGTAGCTGTTGATCGCAATACGGTAAGAGTTTGATCCTTGAAAATTAATCTGTACGAAAGCTGCCAAATGAGTGGTCATTCGTCTTAAGCCATTGAATGTTAAAGGCAGGTCTTCGCATGCGCATTATAACGTTGTCGATGATAGCAGTGATTATTGAGTCTCCGGCCTTCTATCACGAATGTTGTACAGCTAATGGAGAACATTTACACCGCGAATTCACATCGCCGTCTAGCTATATTGCGAAAGCCGCAATAACACCGACACCGTCATATGTGCACTTCTCTTTCGCCAACCGAATAATCCGAGCAGCCAGTTTCCCAAAATATTGTCTGTACGCATTTCATATTGTCGACAAAATTTCGTCTCATGAAAGACATAACCCCTTGCCTAAGTATTACACAATAATAAGCCACTGGTGTTCTTTACGTTATCGCTATCTTGTGCCACAACTTGTATCCGCATGTTGGTGGCAGCACGTCTGCTGCTATATGGTGTGATTCGATAAAAAACAGGTTTGCAGTATATATCGTCAAAGGTATCAGAGAAGTGCGATCAACAAGTCAAAAGATTAGCTGCCCTCCACTGTTTCTAACGAAAAATGGCAGTCCTAACCACGAAAATGAATGCAGTAAGAATCAGTCCACGCCAACTGTCTCAACCGTTGCGCTTTACAAAAATCAAGTTCTCTAGAAACTGTGAGAAAATTACACGCATATATGAATTACTTCCACAGTATTTTCCCGAAGCATTTTGAGCGGTAAAAATTTGTTGGGCACGTGTGAGCCAGTAGAACTTTACCAAATGGTGGAAAAACACGCACGAAAAAATATCCACTGTCAAGTAAGCCTTCACGCAATCTTTCAACACTTTCTTTCTTGCGCTTTTCGTGCATCGTGCTTTTATAATAGGACAGTCACTATAGTAGCTCTATAGCTTTCACTTCTTAGGGGGCAGGTAAAATGAAGTACATTGTAATGTTTTCGGAATTTTTTTTAGAAATGGCAATTATAGATCTCATACATAAATTATTTTTTAAAACTCTCCATAGAACTCAGAACCTTTAAAATTTTGTTTTTCCTGTGCTCGCCGCATAACCTATAAAATGAAATCCCAAAGTTGGCGAAAACCCTACTATGATGAGACGTCTGTAGCACGTGACCTAACGTGGTGCAAGGAAAAAATAAGCAGAAAAGCGCATGCGATTGGGAATCTTAACAACTTTATCCACACAAAGTTTTATTGAAGTAGCTTTTGTTGTAATTCAGAAATATTTTTTTTGAAATTTAATCCCACCATTGCATTATTTTGTTATCGGGGAAACACAAGCCAACTGAATTTTCTGTGTAAAAAGAAAAGGGAGTGCATTCGTAGCTCTTAGTTCCCAGTTTTCTTTGTAAGTGCTATATTTTGTATATTACATACCAAGTTGATAATGTAAAAATATAACAGTGCCATTGGCTCAGATGCCATGATTCCCCCAATAAGTTGTCTCCACAAAGTCGAGGTCAGGGTCAGTTGGTGCATGACGCAATGGCAAGACCAGTCAAGAAAACGGCGGACAAGGCAGAGAAGTGACACACACAACTGGACCAAAGCTTCCCGCAGAAAGAACCACAAACTCCCCTTCCTGGTCCGCTCCAAGTAGCGTGAGGTCGTTGTCGACGAAATGTTTCACAATGCAGTGAAGTGTCCCAGTGTGAACAATTTTGCTGACAACGACCTCACGCTACTAGAAGCGGACAAGAAATGGGAGTTCGTGGTTCTTCCCACGAAAAGCTTTGGCGCAGTCGTTGTGTATGTCACTTTTTTCTCTTGTCCGCCGTCTTCTTGAGTGGTTTTGCCTTAGCGTTAAGTCTCAACGTTCATGTAAACCGTAGAAAGGAGGCAAGAGCACGGCCATTTATAGCAGATCCCCACGATGTTCATCTAGGTATTCCGTAACAAACGGCGTACGCTGTGACGACACGCCGCCTATTTACGCCTTCCATATGCCGTCCGCGACCCTACGGATGCAATACTGCAGGTTTTGGTTAAAGTAGGATTTATCAACCTGGTAAAATGCGCTGCTTTTTCAGCTGAAATGAGAGCAAAACAACAGCCGATCTTTTGAAGCGTAGTTGTCCGCCGCCACCACCTTAGTTTTGTGTAAGCCACGCAATTGGGAGAATTGTGACACCTAAGCCAATCGCAGTGTTATATTTTTACCTCTGTTCATTGCCACATTGATATGTATTGTACGAAACCACGTACTTACAAAATGAACTCGGGATCATGTGCTTCGAGTACACTACCTCTTCCTTTTACACAGCAAACTTATTTGGTTTGTCCTTCATAGCGAAATAATGCAATGATAGGACTCCACTTCAAAAATGTTTTCTCGATTAAAACAACTACTTCGACTATACTTTCTGTGGAGAAAATTGTTATGGTTCTCATGTTATGGTTTTTCTGCTGTTTTTTTCTTAGACCACTTTAGGGTGCTACAGAAGTCTGAACATTGGCCAACCCAAAGCAGCATTTTTGTCAAGTTCAGGATTTTAATTTTGAGCCTATGCACCACACACAGACAAACAAAAACTTTACGGCGTGCCACATTTTATGGAAAGTTCTACAAAAATAATTAATGCATCTGATCTGTAATTGTCTTTTCTGCAAAAGTTCAATAAAACGCTACACTGAATTTGACCTGCACGCTAAGGAGTGAAAAATGTAAAGCCACTATAAGGAACTGTCCTATTATAAACGCGCGATGACCGAAAAACGCACTAAAGGAAGTGTGGAAAGATTGCATGAAAGAGTCGATTTATAGCGATTTCATTTCGAACCTGGTTTCCCACCATTTGGTTAGGAATTTCAAACGGTGCTCACGGGCACAAATAATTTTTGCCGCTGAATAATATTTAGAGAAAATAGTGTAGAATTAATGTCTATATGTGCGTAACTTTCTCAGAGTACAGCAAATATTTGTGGGTAAATAATATTGCACTGAAATCACCGAATGACATTGTGGTCATACAGAATATAGCTTCAAAATTAAGTTACAACTTTTCTCGCAGTGATGTTCCTAACTTCTACGAAATGATATCGAAACCAATACCCCACCACATGATTTGCCTGTTACAAAGTACGATATATATATTAGCAGGCATTCTTCATATTTAGAATTTAAACAGTATGATATTTCATACACGCTAATATACAGGATGTCCCAACTATCAAGCAGCACGATTTAAAAAAAAGAGCAACGGCGTTACGCGAAGCAGACCTAGCGCATATTGTTCCCAGTATACTGTAGTAGAGGTGTGCACGGGCTCCGGGTAGCCCGAAAGCCCGAGCCCGGCCCGGCCCGCGGGCCGGGTTCGGGTAAGCCGACGTCTTCTGACCTCGGGTCCGGGTCGGGCTCGGGCTATATTTTTTTTTAATTCGGTTGGGCCGGGCCAGATGAAAAGCCTGAATGAAGCTTACGACGCATTATTTCTTCACTTTCGGAAAAGAGTGTACAAAATTGTGGAAAGTAGCCTGCTTTCAGAAAAGCAATGCTTAGAATTATTTAATGAGTAGAGCGACAATAGCAATAATTTACCGTTCACACAAGACGAGCTTCTTCATTATCTATCGATGGAATCATCCTCCTGTCCTGCATCTGAGGTACTAAACTCCAGGAAAAACAAGCAGCCTAAATATTCCAAGCTTGCTAGCTTGCGAAAAAGATATTGGCAATTCCTGCTACCATAGGGAGGAACGAACGGAAGTTTAGTCTGGCTGGATATGTGATGCAGGAGCGCCGCACTTCACTAAGCCCGAATCGTTGGATAGCTTGTTATATATACACAACTTCTACCTTGTGTTTATAGTGACTGTCATGTGTCGATTGCGTATGTTTCGCTTTGATATGTTGAATAATATGCCTCATTATCGGAATTAGATATATTGTATCCGTAGCGAAACTTCATAAGATCGGGCCGGACCGGGCCGGGCCCGAACTTTTGTTTTTGTACGCCGGGCCGGGCCGGGCGGGCCCACAGCCCTTTAGCGTCGGGCTCGGGCGGGCCTTGGACGCTGTCAGCGGGCCCGGGCCGGGCTCCGGCTCGAAAATGCGGCCCGTGCACAGCTCTATACTGTAGTAGCCGCTACTAGTTTTTTAGTTTTTTCGTGAATGACAATTATTTAATTAGTCAATTAAATTCCCTAACTCCAGAAGTACTCACCTAATTATCAAGGTGACGACGAGGCAGGTGTGGGCTTGTTGAAATGACATCTTTCTGTGCTACTTTCAACAACGTACTAAATACGTGCTCATTTTTTCCCGTTAATAAAGAAAGACCGCGAAATATGAAAAGTGACACGTAACTACACTGCTGCGCCCATCAGGACGCAGCGCCCTAAAAACAGGCTCCCTGAGAGCTAGCCAATATCAATGAAAAAAATATGCAGAAAGAAAAAGAATATAAATCGCGCCATCTGCCACTTCCCGTCCGAAGAAACGCGCCGCTTTGATCTTGCACAGTCAGTCTGTAATCAGAACAGTGCGCCGGCGGCGTTACCAACGAGAACAATTGGGTATGAGATATGGATAACGATAGTGACGTATAACTGAGCAGAAGGAATCCCTGCAAAACTGTGACGTATGTTGTTGGCACCTGACCTGAACCCTTGCCAATGTGCGAAACGCTGTCTCTGGCAACGAAAAAGAGGCAAAGCGATTGCTTGTAGTTAACTTATTTGAGGGCACTGCTTTCTTTTGCGGGTGTGAGCACGGTCACGTTTATTTTTCATATTTCGTGGGCTTTCTTTAAAAACAGGAAAAAATGAGCACGCAATTAGTACGTTGTTGAAAGTAGCACAGACAGATGCCATTTCAGCGTGCCCACATGTGCCTCATTGTCATCTGGATAATTAGGTGAGTACTTTTAGAATTGCGATGATAATGATGACTAATAATTAATTTTCATTAACGAAAAAATTGGTATCGGCTAGTACAGCATACGTGGAACACTATGCACTAGGTCTGCATCGCCTAACGCTGTTCCTCTTTTTTAAAATCGTGTTGCGTGACAGATGGGACACCCTGTATATGTGGTTAGCTATTGCGTCTTTCTCACAATTACGCGACTGACTCCATTTTGAAACATTGCAGGTACTTGGAAGCTCCCGTTTGTTATCCCCAATCATGTGGATGTACTTTATGCCAACAATATGTGCATTGTCTTACGTTTCAGTGGAGCAAATATGGGTAAGAATGATTTAGGACAGCCGCTTCTGTTGTGCACATACAACAACTATTTCTTTTTAGATACTCTTCATGTGCTTCACTGCAAAGCAACATGCATGGATTGCCTTATAGAACAGGTTTCTCAAAATCACTGGAAGCTTGCGGGGCTGTTAATTATAAAAAATTATGGGCTGATTTCAAAAATGGATGCCGAATGGCACTGAGAGGATGCAACTAAAAAAATATTTTATTTTCGTTTTTTATTATTGAATTAGTTACTCGATCAAGCACCCGTAATCATTCGAAGCACTTTCTTTGACTAGTGCTTTCCTGGCCTAGTTGATTGCACATGGAGAGGAGGGTTTCCTGACAACTGCAGTCACGAGGACACAAGAAGACGACACATCGCTGGACACAACAGAAAGACACCCCAGAAGCACCGCACCAAGACGTCGTCTTCCTGTGTCCTCGTTGGTGCAATCGGCAAGAAACCCTCCTCCCATGTGACGCCAATGCTGAGGGCTTGTACGAACGACCTTGGAAATGCCCTGAACCTTACACAAAATCATTTCTGGGTCATTCTACTCACACGTCCTACACATTTCACC
The DNA here is from genome assembly GCA_030522465.1 of Rhipicephalus appendiculatus. Taxonomy (NCBI): domain Eukaryota; kingdom Metazoa; phylum Arthropoda; class Arachnida; order Ixodida; family Ixodidae; genus Rhipicephalus; species Rhipicephalus appendiculatus. The sequence goes on along the minus strand of JALIZH010012639.1, from coordinate 113,124 downwards.
CCGCCCTCCCTGATTCTGCTTGAACAAATGTTGGAAGATCCCAACAAAGCACGTTGTACCACCGTAGTGTACTTCTGGAAGGTGGAAAATTTTCGTTCCTTATTGTGATTTCAATGTTGACGTGATGCGGACACATAGGTTGCCAAAAAACACTCATATATACAATACTGCCCGGAGAGCATTTATTATCTGCTCGTTTTATTGCGGCAGCAATTATATTGACAATCGAGCAGCAACTGCGAACTTCGATCAAAAGGGCGCGGTCGCGAGCGAGGGCGCGCGTCCAACCCGGTAGACATCCGTAAACGGCTCGTATACGATTCTACGTACCGTGCTATAGCAGCTTACTTTGTGGTAAGATGTCAGACAGCGCGAAAGCACTTCGCGCATTTAAGTGGCCGTATTCTCACACGCCAGCCTTTTGCAGAGTTACGCGTAATCGGATACAAAAAAGAGAGATGCTGGCCTTACTTATAAGATTTCAATATTTTGCTTTTGCATTCATTCCTACGCCCTGACACCGAAATTGTTATTTTTGAGAAAAGGAATAATGCTTTGTTATGCGCTCTTTGGGCATTTGCTACGTTGTCTCTCCATATAGCAATGACCTTTGGTGAAGCAATAAAGTAATTCGGCACCCATGTTGACCTTAATCTAGAATTCAACAGTCTTTAGAAACACATCGGAAATATATCGCACGACTATTCAGCTGGAAGTAAGCATGCCATAAAATTATTGATGTCGGATGCGGTAAAGTTTCGAAGAGAAATGGCTTAAAACATTGAAAGATGGCTGAGCTACTTAATGTGTAGGTACATGAATATTGATAAAGCGGTCCAAGTAAAATCACGCCATATCCACGAAGTGAATGACGATAAGTGGACGAAGCTCCCGAGGTAATCTGGTAAACCGTGAATCCTGTGTACATTTTGCCCACTCGATCATCAAAGACCTGACACAGAAACGCGGGGGGTGTGGTGTGATTATATATAGAGTATATACACAATGTTTTATTATTTACATATTGATAAAGTATATGCACAATGTTTTATTATTTACATATAGGGTAGAGGATGATTTTGTTCAAGAGCTCTACGGACCACAAGGAGGGGGTTCACCTGATTTTGTTTTAGTCATATATGACGTTAAGCTCAGGGGAACGTTTCCCTTTGAGTATAACGGCCTTGTGGTCCGTAAAGTACAAAGCCAAGGGATCGTCAATTGGATGTAGTCTAAAGTTCGAGAACGAGATGTCTATACAAGTTCCCCTGATGGTGGTGGGACGTTTGCCGCCGCTTCCCGCGTCCTCAACTCCGGGTTAGCAGCTTCTTGTTGGCATTGCCGTTTTGCCTTTCGCGGGCGAGAGCGCGTTCACGATCGTTTTCATCAATGGAAGAGAATGTGTGGTCTGGAGAGCGCTTATTCTTCATCGTGATCAGCGTCATCGTCATCGTTATGACGTATAGTAGGTAGATTCCATGTGCAATGCGTTGATAGCAGAAAGAGAATGTGTGGTCTGGAATGCGCTTATTCTTCATCTCCATCACCGTCATCGTCATCATGTGGCTACAACGGTGGGGCGGACATGCCTCGACCCTAAGGAGCTTCGCCCCTAAAATGCATACTTGTGCTTATGGGTAAGGGCATAGAAAGTAGATTGATTTGTGAAAGCTTAATCAGACTTATCTTAAAATAAATCATTAGATGTTGCCTCAAACGGGAAAAGTTTTCGTCGGCAAGAAATATAACATCATGATGTCACCATGTGACATAATCATAACGTCTCAGGTCACCAGAACTTGTCCCGTCATCAGGACGTCCCCAGAACGTCACATACTGTGACGCCACATTATGGCGTCATCACGCGACACCGTCGCTTGATCAAAGGTGAGCCGATTCCGGACGCACTTCAAAAACATGTGAGGGGGAAGAGAATAAGGGTAGAAGAAAGGCAGGGAGGTTAACCTGGGCTGAGCCCGGTAGGCTACCCTGCACGGGGGGAAGGCTCCAATGCATCCGATCCTAACGGCAGCTCAAAACCATGTTGGTTACCGAAAGCTTTGCGGGAAAGGAGAAGGGAGGATGAACACATTTGACGGAGAAAGAAAAACATGAAGATGTCTCTCGACTTCGAGTCATCTTAGGCATATGCATAAGATACTGTATGATTTGTGTTTTTGTTGCTGCCTCAAGCGAGAAAAAAGGTTCTATGTAGACTCCGCCGCGTCCCTTGGTTCCGTCCCGGAAGTCCGTTTCTCTGCGCCACCGCACAGTCTTGGGGGCAACAAAAAGATGCGCTGGCCAAGTAGATGGTAACATCATATGCTGCTTTGGGTTCTTTTTTATATTTATACACGTGTTAGTCGGCTTTACGCAGTGCTGTCAAAGTGTATGTGGTGGAGGAGTGATAGTGAGTGGTAGTGGGGCATCCTCCACCACTCACCTGCGGTACTTTAAAATTGAAGAATTCAGCACGTGGGCGCAATACACCAATTGTGTTCGCACCCGCCACGATGATTTAGTGGTTATGGTGCTTGAATACTGAACCGAAGATCACGCGATCGTATTCCGGCCGCGGCAGCCGCATTTTCGGTGGAGGCGAAAATGGTTGATGCCCATGTACTTAAATTTAGGTGAGCTTTAAAGATCCCCAGGTAGTCGAATCTTCCATTAGTCCTCCACTACAGCGGCCCTCATGATCACATGGTGGTTTTGGGACCTTAAACCGTAACATTTATTGTTGTTTATCATTAAAGCACCAATTAGCATTCTGCACAAAACGGCAACTGCATATGGCAAGTGAGAAAAGTCGACGCTTGTCGGGAAGCGGAGAATGCGGCAAATGGACGAAAATACCACGCTGTTGAAATCGAAAACTTACAAAAAGCGACATTGAATTCAAAAGACACTTTCACAGCAGGCATTTTGGATTTAGTTGCAGGATGTCAATGGTTCAAAATTGTGTCACATCACAGTCGTCTGCTTAAGCTCAACATTCGTTTGAACAGTAGTCGAAGGCAAACAGAAAACATGGAATAAAAAGCATTGTAACTTACGTTAAACGGCACAATGAATCTTCGCACGTGAGTTTCTGCCGACTGCTGAGGGATAACGTAGTGGTTAGTTCTACAAATTGTTCACTTACAACGTGTACATGCCATGGCGTATCTGCGAGAAAACATTTAACTTCAAAGTGTTTCGTTAGTTGATGCTAGGAAAAAAGAACTATCGTCGCAGTATAATGTTTTGTATAATCACAATTAACATGTCGGGTACGTATCGCCAAAAAATTATATGTGAAAGAATATAAATGTGATAGGAATGAATGTCATAATCACTCATGTGCAGCTATTTCTGATAAGTAAAGTAATACAGGTTTTTAGGAATGGAGATATTTGAGCTTTTCGCTGGTCACGTGACTAATTATCCCGTCAAATCACGTAACATTGAGCCACACGACTAAAAATCACGTAACATCACGTTATATAATCATGTCACATCACGTAACTACTCCCGTCACCAGCGATCACGTAACATGCCTAACATCTAGTAACGTCGTATGTTCCCACCATAAACCATGCACGTGACTAAAATCTCGTAACGTCATGTAATAGGTAGTCACGTGACACGTTTTTGCCAAAACCATGTAAGAGGTAGTCACGGGACGAAACTCCCGCAAGAATACGTAAGCACTAGTCACAAGACTCAAACAAAGTAACGTAACAGCTGGTTAGGTGACTAAAATAACGTAACATAACATAACAGCTAGTCACGTGATATCTTCCCGCTATAAAAACGTAACTAGTCATGTGACTACAATCTCGTAACCTCACGTAAAAGCTAGTCATGTGACACTTTCCCGCCAAAACCACGTAACAACAAGTCACATGACATGCTACCGTCGAAAACTACGTAATAACAAGTCACCTGACTGTAATCACTTAGCACTAGTCACGTGACTAAAGTCAAGCAACATCACGTTACTAGTCACGTAACATTTTGCCACCAGAACCACAGGATGCCTGTGTAGGTTAGGGAACCAACTGAAACCAGAGAAGAATAGCGAAGTCTAGCTATACTTAGTACTACTAGCAAAAACTTAGCATCTCTAGCAAGAGCTTTGATGACTTAATGCATAGAAAAAGCATGGAAGGACTTTATTCACGATCCCGAAGAATCATGGCCCGGGCTCAGGTCTCCCATTACGGGATGTGAAGGCCTTGCCCCTCCACCGCTTCACTAACAGGAAAACTTAGATAGGTTGAACGTTAGCTCCGCTGCTAGTTCCAGTCTTGCGCCACTAGTGCAAGGTGGTCACTTTGTTTTAAATAAACCGTATTAAAAAGGCACTCCAGCGATTACAGAAATGCCTTGCAAGGCATAACCCGGGGACAATACCCTGAAGGAGGTGTTGCAGCACTTATAATGATCAATTATGGTGAGGATTTTATAGCTGAAATGTTAAAGACAGCCTAGACAAAATATAATGCCTTCAACGATGCCATTAATTTGGAAATCTATCGCATTTTATCATTCACGATACGGAGATGGGAAATAATTGAATAATTATAGACCCATGACCCTTAAGTGTTGATGCAACTATATACGACGGCGAATTGAGAGAAATATGAGAGAAACATTTGACATCAGTCGACTAAGAAAGCAAACCGAAGGAAAAGTGGGAAGAAAAACTAAAGAAGATATGAGTTGCGGCGATGCTAACCGTTATGTGCCGGACAAGATGAGAATGCCTTCGTGAATTAGAAAATTGGCAATTATGCAGGATATATTGAAGTGGTCAAATTTGGGTGCTAGTTTGAAGGCTGCACGTCTGATGCCTCTCTTTCTTTCATTGTAGGAAAAACAATCTGCTCTCTCTGGGAAGTTGGACGCGCTTCTGGCGCGAACGAGTCTGCTTGCTTTAAAACGTTCTACAATGAATGTCCAGGGGAAGTAAAGTTCGCATTCCTAGAAAAGCGACAACGCTGCGAAGTCCACAAAAGCCTGGTTCGACAGTCCAACATAAAAAAATCCAAATACATGATCTAGTACTGGAGTAAACGCAGTCTGAAACTTCGATTACAGAATATTAAACTGAGCTAGTGCAAAAGAAAACTTGTCATGTGCTAATAGTTTATACCAAGCAGTTCTGTTTCTTAGCTATACGGCAAGCAACACATTCTTAATTGATGCCGATGGGAAACGCATCATTGAATTAAAAAACAAACACATCATTTATCTCCGCCTTGACTTCGTACACTGTAGACAAAAATATACCCAGCTGGGAGGTCTCGGGGGATGATTCTCCCACTCAACTCCGGTGGCCTCACTCAAACCGGAATGCTCCGGAGCATACACATTCTTTTTCCACCGCTTTCCTCCGGTGGGCGATGGACGGAGGAAAGCGGGACGAATTCCCTGATTTTGCTCCGGTGGATTCTCCGCAAATACTCCGGAGCATGGGCTATGCTCCGGTGTATGCTCCGCAAGTGCTCCGGCGCATCGCTCAGCGGCTTTCATTGGCTGCTGCAGGAGTGACGTAGGTAGCCTCGCCGGGCGGCCGGTCCCCACAAACGAACATGGCGCAGGCCAAGCCACCCGAATCGAAGTGCAGCGAGGATTGTACGAACCCTTCGGCCGCGTTCGGGAAAAAGAAATCATTCTGTGCACCTTGTGGACATCACAAGCGACTACAAGCGTCAACGAAGGTTGTCATCGACAGGAGGGAGTTGTGGGAACCTTAATCGTGTGATGGTTCCGTGCAGCGAACGACACATTGTGATCTCGCGAGTGGCGAACAATCCGGCGATCACTGGTGCAGCGGAAAACTGGCGAGAGAGCGCTTCTTCAATTATCTGTGTTATTCTTGCGAAAAAGTGCTAAAATTGGGTAATTTTGTGTTGTTAACCAAGCAGGTTATCAAGACTAGGCTAGCTTTGCAAGATGGCAGTAAAAATTCATTCGAAATTTCGAAAATGCGTTGTTTGGACCACGCGTTTTTCATTCTTAATATGGACAGCTTCGGTAATTTTAAGCGCACCACTGTAATATATGGAGTGCTGATCGACTCTCTGTAGATATGCATTAATAGAAAACATCATAGTTGTGGGTTGAATTAATTTTTATAAGTAAACTTAATTGGTTAAAAGATCTTTTTGGTCTGGTCAGTATACATAAACGGTAATATTTGTCCGCTTTCCATATTAATTAACGCCAGGTCGAGGTCTTTCATTACGAATATATTATTTTGATTTATCATGTAAACTGAATTAATAAAACATGAATAACTCAAATCAGCGTTAATTTGTTATAAATTTAGCGAATTCAACTAGGGAAATGTATTTGGTACAGACTTTTATAACGCATATCCGTACTCATTTTCGCACAAAAAATATTTTGATTGTATAAGTGCTATCTGAGATATTAATCTAGAAGAATAATTGACCCTTCGGAGGACGTGGTGCTTTCATGACAAGAGATGGGGCAAAGGGTCTGACGAGACCAGTGAGGAGGAATGCGAAATGAAGGTAGGGGGGGGGGGGGGGAGTTGCTTGGCAAAACAGGTTGTGGGGCGCTCGATGTTTCTCTGGACGGGGGTTGGTGAACGCTTATTTCTGCAACCCATTTGAGAGCGCCGCTCACCGTCGTTGAGTGGAGGGGATATGACAGTGAAAGAAAAAAAAGAAAAAGAGGGCACCTTCTTGAGAAACTGGCAGTCTTTTCTGTGTTGATGGGAGAGAGAACTATCGCGCTGCTGAATTTTTTTTTTCTGTGTTCAGTCCTGCTGCCATGGCCGTGTATGCATTCTTTTTTTTTTTGAGGAGGGGAGCAAGGGGTGAGTTGAATTTCTCCCACCAAACAGGTGAAACTGTCAAAATTTTCGCCTTCATGTCCCATTTCTCTCTGGGAATAACACTTCTTTCTATCTTTCTCTGGCGAACAGTGCGCGAAGGCGAGACATAGTATTGACCTGGACGATGCAACGACGCTGGCCTGGGAACAGAAGAAGGAAAAGAAAATTCCTCGAATCCTGGCGCACACATCGTGACACCTCGGCGTGCATCAGCATCCGTGGCCTCCTGCCGGACGTCTTCACGGACCTGTGTGTTGAGTAAACTGGTCGACCTCCCCTCATTTCTGTCAGTGTACTATACTAATGATGCAATTGGCATAAGCGGCGTAATGCTTGTACTTTTGATTGCTAATTTATTTCGTAAGGTAGGAGTAAACTTTATTTTCTGCTCGAAGCTGTTCATTTGGAAACGATACATGCTCATGCAATAACTATTTTGAAAAATGTTCATTGCGATAAGTTTCACGACAGAGCGGGCGCTGCAAATTAAAAAAAAATACAACGCCAACTTCTCTCTAAGACTCTTTTGCAAAGCAGAATTAAGGTACGCTTTTATAAAGAACCGGCCGCAAGCATAGAAACTGTAAGCGCCTAATGTGCTGGAAGTAGGACAATGAGCACATACTAAAACGCGACTGTAATAATCAGCTATAATATTTTAGAGAATTAGCAAGTTAATCGGGAGAGGTATTCCGATACTGTCTTCGAGAGTACCAAAAGTCGCTCATTTTAGTGAAAAAATGCTTTTGAATCTGTCAGCACAAGTAGAGGTATCGATTTAAAATATATGGAAAATTTTCGCCCGTTTTCAACTTTGTACGCGGCACGGAGGTGTGTTTGTATCATGGAGCGGCTGGCTGACACCGGTGTGCATGTGATATGCTTCTTGACATTGAGCGCTCGTCCTGTCTTTTTCGTGTGGTCCGTTTAAGAACCTAGGTGTTCTCATGGAATGGCAGACTGTGTGGGATTTAATGAGTACCCGCGGCTTCAGTGTCCTCAGTTTTCGCGCCTATGGCATGATTTGCAGTTCTCATGTATTATGTTTTTGATAATTTACGCAGGAAACAATAAGCTGAACCCTTGCGTCGTCAATGAATGTGATGGATGGTCCTTCGGAGATGGTTCCCGGTGGCTACGCTTCCTTCGTTTGTTGTGCATCGTTTTGCAGCATTCTGGACTTCATTTCAACGCGCTGCGCTTAAAACTTGAGTGCTGCTGATTTCATGTGGTCTGTCGTCTTGTGTTTTTTTTTGGTGGCTTTTTGTATATTTGTTTCTTCTTGTGTTCTTTTCCCAAATGTTGGGTCATCAGCAACAAACTGCAGCATATTTTGAATAAATCAAGCAGTAAAAACTCAAGTGTTCTGAATTTCATCTGCTAGAGCTCTGTGGAAAGAATACACAGTAACTCTGCAGTGTTTGCATGAGAATTCCTTCATCTAACCAACGTGTGACACGATCAGCATAGAATAAACAAACTGACAGCGGAGCAAAGAATTAAAAAAGAATACTCGTTATCGATCGCACTCAAATTCCGTCCGGACAAAGTAAGGACATCCGTAAAATACTCCAGAGGTGCCACGCGAAAACTCCGGATAGCCGGAGTGAAAAAACAGTGAACAATACTCTGGAGGTGCCCCGCAGTCCGTCCGGCCAGCCGGAGCGAAATGCCGGTAAAAAGTTCTCCGGCGGCGCCACTCAATCACTCCAGTCGGCCGGAGTGAAATATCAGTGAAAAGTACTCCGGCTGTGCCACGCAATCACTCCTGCCAGCCGGAGTAAGAAGTTTGCTCCGGAGGTCCGGAGTAAAAATTACTCCGAACAGGGGGGGGTTGCTAGAGGACAGGCGTTTTACTCCAACCTGGCAGTAATTTTCCTTTACAGTGTATGTTCAAAAAATTCACCGACTCTTCCACTTTCGCAACCATTATTGACGGCAGCACGGGAGTACAGCGACTTTCTCTACATTTTATAAGTAACCTACACCGTCGCAATTTTTGAGCAAAGTTTTTTTAGATGCGAAGCATCTTATGCTCGGGGCTATGTCCGTCCCGCGTCCCTCCCGCGTCCCGCGTCCGGCCACTTTCATGAAGTAGGGAAGCACCCATTATGCGAACCAGAACACTGTAGTAATATGAAGGCCGTCAACTACTACAACAGTCACCAGAGTCGTGGCCGAGAGCGCAGATAGGCTGCTTAGCAATGGCTAGGCAGGCAGCGACTCCGCCCCCCATTCCCGCGTCTCACACCCCACAGGGCATGCGCGTTCACTCCCCTCTCTCCTCTCCTACGCTCACCCCTTTCTCTCCTCTAGGAATCCTCTACTCTACGGAGCGTCCCACACAGCGCATGCGCGTCCCCTCCCCTCTCTCTCCTATAGGAATCCTATACTCTACGGAGCGGCTCCCGCGTCCCACATCCCCACAGCGCATGCGTATCCTCTCCCCCCTCTCTCCTCTAGGAATCCTCTACTGTACGAAGCGGCTCCCGCTTTCCATAGCGCATGCACGTCCCCTCTCTCTCCTCTCCTACGGTCCCTCCCCCCCCCCCCCCCCCCCCCCGTTTTCTCCTCTAGGAATCCTCTACGGAGCGGCGCGCACGACAGGTGATGCGACAGCTGCATACTCCGCTGGGGGGCGCCACGGTAGTTCCGCGGTATGAAAATGATGGAGCGCGCGTGCCTCATTCTCTCTCCTATGCAGCACCGCGATGAGTGCCCGGGCCGCTGCCGTGAAACGAGAGCGTCGATGTTTCTCCCGCTCAAGCTAACAATCTCCCCGCTGCTTCGCATCCACACATGGTTCCCTTTAGCGGGAGATGGGGAAGTTTTTTATTCTTATAGACAGGGCATGCAAACACGGACACAAGGAGGAAGTCAGGACGCCACAAACGCCTACTAGCAACTGAAGATGCGCACAACGTCGGAAAAGAAAAAAGGCATGAAACCTTATCTGCGCATGCCCATGCAATATGTGAACCTATCAATCTGGTACGTGTGGTGGTCTAGAGGAAAGATACCTGTTAAGGCATTTGATTTACATCTTTATACAAGTTATTCGATAGTTGGCTCACGCATGCGTTACGACTATTATCGATATGCCATGCCTCAATGATCCGACGGCAACGCATGCGTGAGCCAACAGTCAATTAACTTGTATAAAGATGAAATCAAATGCCTTAGCAGTTATCTTTCATGAAGACCACCACACGTCCCAGATTGATAGGTTCACATATTGCATGGGCATGCGCAGATAAGTTTTCGTGCCTTCTTTATTTTCCGGCGTTTAGCAGTTCATAGAGGGAAAATGCGGCCAGTAGGTATGGGGTACGTGTTGTGATGTCCGCTCCCAATAAGATGTCCTCTATATGCTCCCGCTTACATAGAAGTTCGGGTTCACGCAAGACCTGCTCGTTCTGTCCGGAGAAGAGAAAGAATAGATATGTTCAGTGTAAATCATGTGTTGTATATAAGGTGCCATTATCATGCGGGGGGGGTTTGCATAGGACAAACCAGGCAATGCATCAACGTGAGACTAAGGGAACACTTAACCTCATTAACTGCTTCTGGCGGGTTGCACTTGCCAGCTCATTGTAGGGAGTGTGGCTGCCAACCTATGGCAGATGAAGCCACGTGTTTGTTTGGCCATCGGGACAAATGCACTAGGGAAGTGATGGAGGCTTTTTATGTTGAAAGGGAGGGGGAAAGGTGCGTAAGTAAGCCGTCAGTGGCCCTTGGTGAAAAGGAGGTTCGATACCTGGGTTCAGCGCTGGCATGTTAAAGGGATTATTACTTTGTTGTGGACTGTGACGCATGCTTTTTTGGCCAGTATGAAGGTGTGTTCTTCTTTCTTTTTTTCTCGGTTGTTACACACTTGTTGCTTTTCACATTGATTAGCCCTTTTTCGTACCCTGCTTGCTCTGCTGTGCAGACGCCTTTGGTGTGCCACGTGACTAGGTCGGCTGCTTGATATATGTGCGTCTGCCTTCCAATAAAGTTTAGTTGCGAGTTCAGCGCCGTGTCGTCTCTTCTTCAGTCCTTGTCTATATTTTGCGCTGTTTTTACATCCCAAGCATGCACCTTATTCTAATTACACGGGCCTCAAGTATTTTCGCCTTTATCGAGAATGTCCCCGCCAACTGACACAACAGAGTATGGTACAATTATTAAGTGGTGATATTCAATGGAGCGGATGGTGCCCTTTAAGAGCCACCATATTCTGTAACTCCCGCGACGGTACATGGTGGCTCTTAAAAGGCACCATCCGCACCATTGAATCTTAGCAGATAATATTCAACACGGCTAACATCACTTTTTTCGACTACGTTCTCGTAAGCAGCGGCTTGAACTGTTTGAAAAGCTTTGATGAAGCGCGAAATGACACACGGACACGAAAAGGCACATATGGACACCACGCAGCGCTAAGCGCGCCGGACACGTGTTTGGCGATGCGTTTGGCGCTGCGTGGTGTCCATATGTGCCTTCTCGTGTCCGTGCGTCGTTTCGCGCTTCATCAAAGCTTTTCAAATGATTCACTAAGAAGCCCACATTGCAACTATCGTCGGCTTGAACTGAATCGAGAAGTACGAGTCATGACTGCTCAATCCTCGCGCTGCTGACGACACAACGCTAGGGAAACCGCCATTAACACTATATCGGGCTCGGAGGTAGCAGGTGGTGACATTTGTGGCGTGCTAATGTGGCGTGCTTGGTGTAAAGCAGCCTAATACGATCGCAATAAAGCAAAAGAAATAGCTCTCGTCACGGGCCTCAAAAGTGTCGCTCTCCTTTGTAACGGATGCCAGCTGTTTTCGCATATGTTTCATGATATCAATTGAGAAATCAAGCGGTGTCTGCAATGATCACAATGGGTGCCCCCCTTAAGATTGATACGATTCGATACTTCATTACTCATCTGAAGGCGTGACGAACGCCATATTTTGTAGGTGGCCGACAGCTGTTCTGCTCTTGTTCAAATTCACTTGCTTCGTCTTTTTAACGGAAAGTAGGAACGACATGTTTCCTACTAAAATAGCACACATTTTGCCATTTGACTACTTGGCGCTTTTTTTTTTGTATTAACCAAAGAAATGTCCCGTTCTTTTTGAAACGCCAACTGTTTCAGTTGTAAGAAATTTAAGTGTGCTGCTGCGATGATCGTTGCAAGCATTTACTTTCTCACCTTGTAGTGATGTAGTTCCTTTCGATGCACAGTGTTGGTGTGAATAAAGTGCTTGTCTCAGTGATCGATCGTAATATTGCCTGCGTAATTGAGATGAACTCATACATTCCTAATATTGCACAAGTGCTATATAAAGCGATAGGTATTTAATGCATTGACTCACGAATACTTACCGTTCTCTTCGCAACAGACAAATTGGCTTATGGAGAAGAATTAAAGCCTCTGCTAACAGCAGATCCTTCTGCGATGTTGTAGAAACGTGTCAGAAGGTCAACTTACGGGCATACTGTGGAACCGAAAATTTGCCCTATTTTCCTGCTCTTGCGAATAACGTGAGTCCTTGCTCAGTTCTATCATGAAAATGCATGTAGCAAGCTATATTGTATAGCATACTGTTATGCAGATCATAACCATCGTAATTGCAAGGAAAGAAAGTAAAACTATTCGTCGAATGACATTCAATGCATAGGCTCTTTTTGAAGACGAAGAAAAGGGCTGGTCAATAAGCCCCAAAAGAATTTTTAGTTTTCAATTGTGCAATGCAGGAGTGCTCAAACTCGCTGGCCTTGGGGATTCTTAACGGCTTTTCTAGGGTGACACGGACTTTTCCTTGGGCATGAAGACAATCGAAAGCGGAGGGAAGAGGGGGGAAGGTGATATCGCCTCTCGACACTTGCAAACACTGCATTAACACTGCCCCACTGGCCTCCTCTCTCTTCTTTGATATCGAATGCCATCGCCGTTGATGTAGAACTCCCGACCATACAAAGACTTGCGATTCACCCCCCGCGCCGTTCAGCGAGTCGCTTAAAGCGCCCGCCGACCTCACACGCATGCTCGAGGCACCGCGCAGCGTAAGCAATGTATTCACGCAAACGACGCGCCAGACGTACAGAGGCGTGTTTCGTTTTCCTGTGAAACAAAAGATTTGGCACACCGGTCGCACAGCGAAATTGCTGTGCCGGCGCACCGTGAGCCGACGCATCGTGAGCCACGAATGAAGCGCGGAGGTGCCCCTTAATGTCGTTTGAACTGGTTTCAACGCTAAGGAGCATAACTTACTAGCGCTCCGCGCGCTCTGTCACCACGGTTCCGCAAATCGTGAAAGTTTTATGGTGCGCACTAGACGACGAGTCTTTAGGGCTGCGACCACGTGGGTCTCCGCTACCCGCAGACACCGCATGTGAGGATGCGGTGGGTGGTGGCTTCGTTAACAGCAGAATTCAATGCAAACTTGCTTGTAGAAATAATTAAGTTAGTTCAACACTTAAGTTAGTTCAACATTCAACTAAAAAAAATCAACACTTCAAAATGTCCCTTAACTGACTCACCCACGTTACCGTTCTTCTACTTTCCAAGTAACCATATTGCCACATATTTAACGCGGGTCAGGCAGTATCTGTTTTGAGCATAAATATTTGATGATTAAAAAGGGGAATGCCGAAAATGAAAACTTGCGTTATTAATATCTGGCGTTTCGCGCGCCAAAAGCACCATATCATTTAGAGGCACGCCGTAGTTGAGGGCTGCGGAAATTTCGACCGTTTGGTGTTCCTTAGCGTGTACTGAGATCGCACATTACACGGGCCTGCAGCATTTCGCCTCCATCGAATCGACACCGCCGCAGCCGGGATCGAACCCGTGCCCTTCGGGTTAGTAGGCGAGCCCCGTAATCGCTACACCACCGCGGCGGACTCAAAACTTGTCTTAGCCACCCCTCAATGTAACGAGTTTTTTTTCAATGACTTCCATTTTATAACTTAGCATAAACAACCAACAAAAACAAAAATAAGAAAAGCTACTAACACAAGCCTTTCTTTCAGCTTTCAAGGCCCTCCATACCATAAAAATAATCATGAAGATGGCGACAGTGGTTCTGGCACTAATATCCCAATTAGTATTAGTGGCCTGTTATGTTCAGCGCCCAGTTAGAAGTGTGCCTGGTGAGTACGATGACGTTTTGTGGAACACAAACCTGTCTAAAAAGTAAACATGTATTCATAAACCGGTTCGATGTCGTGTGGTGCGATAGCTTAATCTTCACGGTGGTTGTTCTTTCAGGAAAGATCACCGAACCTACAGAACCATCCAATGTGGTTGAGGTGTTAGTATATAGATGACTAGGCTCTATGTACGCCACATAGAATATCACAGAAAACAGCTTGAGCACTGCAGACGAGCGCTGGGCCTTTGATCTCATACCTGGAACAGTGGGTTGAACTTGTGGATGAGTCAAGAGTTGGCACTCTTGCTGGAACTGCATATCCTGTTGGTAGGAGAGGACTGTCTGATAAAAAGAGGCACATGTCGGTGTTTTGGCAGTGAGGCTAAATGATCGGCACGGGCGTGAACAAGATGGCTCACGTGTGCTCTGAGCGCTTGCATTAACAATATGCGTCTTGGCCGGGTAGTCGTTCGCAATCGCAATGGTGTCAGCTGTTGACGAACATCGTAGTAGCCACAGAGAAACGCCAAGAGCCATGGTCTGATCGCTTTGGACTGTGTGAATATTGGTTGCGCAGGTATTCGTCAGCACAGGCAAGCTGTATTGCAAATAGCCGAGGAAAATCGTCTTGTACAGTTGCATAATTCGATGTACAAAGGTCGCTCAGGTTTCTCCTCCAAGATACCTGAATAAATTAGCAATATTCGTCAGGCACCTCTGCAGGTAGACAACGTGAGGACCCCAGCAGACATCCCTATCAATTTTACGCCTCAAACCTGTGTGTCCTCCCATAAGGTATGACTTAAGGTACGCCAGATTTTCGCTGAGGCTTCCCCATGGGTGGATTTATCCCTGACCATTTGGTTTACGATAGTGACTTCTTGTCTTGAGTCTTGGGCATTCTTTAGGTGTAGCTTCAAGGGTACCTCTACAGTTGCTACATTTAAATGTTGTTGCCCACAAGTGTTTGTCGTGTGCGAATCCACACACGGGGTGTCTTGACTTGGCTGATCTCGAAGCACTTATGGCGTTGAAGTGACTTTGGGATAAACTGTCGTGCATGCAGGAAGTGACAAACCTTGACGTGCGTGTGGATAAGTCACCCTTAAAGACTATCTTCACACAGTGGCTGTTCCCTAGCAGGCATACAGTGGGATGACTACTCCTTCATGCACCGGTTTTATGAGAATGGGCAGGTTCGTCTTTGGAATTTCCAAGTCAAAGTCGTGAGTTACACCTTCAGCGCAGGCCCCATCCATTCGTACGGCCGGGCGTACTTTGACGTTTCCAAACTCTGTCATCGGTCGAAGTTTCTCCAGCATGTCTGCAGGCACTGTGTCGACAGCTAAAACGTTCTTACGTCTATTTCATCAGGCCTGCTTAATTTCATTTTGTGCTATACCCTCAACATCATCGGAGATAGCTTGCCTCGAAGGCTGATGGAAGGATTCACGGGCAAGAAGAGGATGCTATGAGGCCAGCGCTCACTTCCAGCCTTCAAGGTCACTGGTGATGCCGCCTTGATGAGCCTCCTTTGGCCTACCGACTCCTCACACACATGAAGCTGTCATCCGATAAGTCGTCGCCATTGAATGAGTACATATCTGTCTTCACTGAAGCTGCACCAAAGACCTAGTTTCCTTGAGGAGCTAAAGAATGTTGCGCTGTGGCCAGACAGGAAGGCTGTCGGCTCTTTGTCTATGAGTACGAGAGGAGGAGCATCTCTTCAGCCTTCGTTGGTGTTGGCCCATGATCCTTGAGCCATTGTAGAGCTTGAGGTCGCCAAATTCTGGCCACGCGAGCCTGCAGAAGTCACCGCGGCCATCGCCACAAGGCGGGACGTGGAGAGTGCTCCAGATATTGTGGAAAATATGACGAAAAACAGCTAGCATTGACAGACGCGTTCTAGGACCGAGTAACTTCGTCGTCATCTATCCCGGATGTATCGAGGTATGTTAATATAAAAGTGGAAGGCATTTAATTGCCCTGGTATCTTGTATCTGTGCCTCAAATACTTCTATTCCGAGTATCTCGTATCGTATCGCGATATGATTTCAAGTCATCTTTGTCCAGCCCTGGCTACACGTACACTGTCTATCATCCAATGAGCATTCTGTATGCGTCTTGTTCATACAAGATATTGTTGAAAGTGGACATGCATTACATGACGGGGTACATACCGTGGTACTGAGAAATATACTCAAAAGAAAGATCGGGAGTGCGGGAACGCATCCGCAGCTGGACTAAGACGCTTGAATGAAGCCCGAAGAAAGGCTTGGTAGGTGCCGAGAACTCCGGGCCAATGGTGTTCGGAATTGAAAAAATTGGTCAATGTGCCGGCCTATGCAGAAGTTTCGGACAGCGGCGCTCATTTGTGTGGGTTATGTTGGTAAGAAGATTCACGTGTGTAAAAGCACGTTGACGGTTTGTGTGGAAGAAAGAATTGCGAAAACCCCCTTGTGAGGTGGTTGTGTAGCGTAAAATTAAGTAATCCAAATTGAAGTACCAGTTGGTGCGGTAGAATGAAAGTTACATGAGGCGCATGTTATAACCAAAGTTCGATTGAATCGTTCAGTCGTGCATTCAGTCTGTGGGTAACAGGTCATGCCGGTGCAATAGACAATATGAATCAATTCAGGTGGGAGTTCCACGCCCGACAAGAAAAGACACATCCCGTGTCATTCATGAGTCCCCGCAGTGCGCGACACCGAATAAAGAAGCTGGAGGAATAAACTCCATTCAGTATAGTTAGCCGATGGAAGAGTCGTTCAAGATGGGCGGTGTCCCTAGTCCCGGATGCCCTGGTCCTGAGCTGACTGCTTATCGCTGTTCACCAGACGTAGCTGTTCTCCAAGCCTTGAGCTTGTCAGCTGGGCCTCCCACCGTTAGTACAATTGGTAGAGCGGTCACTCTACCAATTGAGCTAGCCAGGAAGCTAGCAATTGGCAGCGCAAGGGCGAATTCATCGACAACTCACTTGTCGATGAATTCACCCTTGCGCTTCCAATTGCTAGCTTCCTGGTTAGTTCAACTGGTAGAGCGACCAACCCAGAAAGGCGTTGGTCGCAGGTTTGAAACGCGGACCAGGGCGAATTTTTCGGCAACTAAGACGCTTTTCTTTCTCAGCAATCTGTTTGGATTTCCTTGTGGCTTCGTGGTACAAACAGGCGGTTGTCTATTTCCGTTTCTTAACCCTTCCGTCACCTTGCGGGTCTCCGCAGAACCC
The DNA here is from genome assembly GCA_030522465.1 of Rhipicephalus appendiculatus. Classification (NCBI taxonomy): domain Eukaryota; kingdom Metazoa; phylum Arthropoda; class Arachnida; order Ixodida; family Ixodidae; genus Rhipicephalus; species Rhipicephalus appendiculatus. The sequence continues at coordinate 95,918 of JALIZH010012639.1, read as the reverse complement.
ATTTGCAAGACGTTTACACACAGTATTCACAACTGCGTGAGATAGTCAAGAATCTATCGTCGTTCGTTTTCGAAAGGTCTCTGTCACTCCTTCTTCGGCCGCCGAGTCAACCCGCACTGACCAATCTCTCTACCTTAGCCGCACCATCCGGTCTTGCAATGGGCAATGTCCCGTCAATCATCCCGCTCCCCGAACAGGCGCGGGTGTCCCGATCACCCAACCTGTTACCTGGGAACGCAAGTGTCGGACCCAGACCCCCCGAGGGTTCGGGGAAAGAAAAGATCTTTAACACAGTGAGGGGATTTTCGCATCTATCAGGCAATAAAAAAAACATGAGCGTAAAAGTAAGTGCTTCAAAAGACGGTTGAAAAATTGATTAAAGAGGTGACGCTCGCGGTTACATTGTTGTTACTATTCGCTAAATATTTTTCTTGTTCGTACACCTGCGAGCAAAAGTGTACGAACCGCGAGAGCACGTGGAGAAACTGCCATCCTCACCGTTGATTTTTGAGCCGTCTGCCGCGAGAGCATTACTCTGGCCGAGAATTTGTCACAGCAAAGCTCTCGACAGATGACGGCTCGCCACTAGACGGCGCTGAAGGCAATTTTTCCGCGCGCTTCCGTGGTCCGTATACTTTTGCTCGCAGGTGTACATCAGAACCGCAAGCAAAAGTTACCCATGGGTTTATTTTTACGTTAAAATGTTTTGTGAATTGCTTTAAGGTGAAAACAAACTCATTGTCCAATTCATGGTTCAGAATACCTTAGCATTCTTTTTAGGTTGCTAGACCAGGAATCACCAAAACGCTAAACATGGTTTTTGTAATGGCTGTGTTTAAACGCCCGTCGTGTTGTTTGACGCATGTAACATCTTCTGTTACATTTTCTTCAAAGCTACAGTGACGGTACGTTTAACATTCATAGGTGGGTGTTGGTATGAAGGAAGATTATATGCACCTGGATCTCATGTGTCATCAGCTGATCCCTGCGCTTTTATAACGTGTTCACACACTGGACAGACACTTTCAATTACTGGGTAAGCAGTTTGAATTTTGTTTTTCGAAATATGTGCCTGCTTACGAGCTTCTCATGTTAAGACTACCTTGAAGCACTTTGCCAATCGTGTTCGCTAATAACTCCTTATTATTTATCAATTTTTAATATTTGTCTATGTTCGTTTTTGTTGATTTATTAATAAGACATCAAGTTATTCCCGTAATATACTTTGTTCTTAAATCTATTGTTCTGGAACTAGTGGGCAACGCTTCCCGCGTCTAGTATCGTGGTATCCATCAATGTGACTTTCTCCAAACCATTCTAGAGAAACAATGCCTGTACCACAAAATTGTGGCACCTCTTCCCGAAAAACCCAATAGGCAACAAGCGTGAGACTGACGTCGTTCGAAGACTAACACAGAGCAGCCTTGGTCTACTTTGGCAATACACAACAAATGAGAACGTGGCTGTAGGAGGCACGACTTTCCAATGTGCCACTAGCAAGCCAGGTGGTGACCCGGGGTAATGCTTGGCGAGTAGCTGCGGCCAGACGGGCCCTGGAAGAGGCGCCCCGCCTGCGGTAATTCGCCTGCTTGTTAGTTTCATTAAAATTTCTGAAGGCGAAAGCCTTAGATGTCTGATGGTTTGCGAAAATAGGTCGTAGGTGTCCCTATGCGTCGGCGTCAACACGAGTGATACAAGAATAGTCATCATCACTTGATGACACCACCATATGACCACATCAAGGCGTCGCAACTCGCCAAAATTTTTGACGTAACCCCGACATCACATGATAGTCTACAGATAAGATTGTGGTGTGGTCAAAGGCGAGCTGATCACGGAGGAGGTGCAAAACCAGAGTAGATGCAGAAAGCTTCCATTGCCTGTGATCCTGGAGGCTCAGAAAGCTTTTCGAGGGGAGCGGGGGGATCAATACATCGACTGAGAAGAGAAAGAACATAAGATATTTACCTAATTTCTGTGTCACATACTTGGTTATGATGAGATACTGTTTTTCCGATAGGCATCAGGGCTAACTGTTGCATTATTTATGTTTCGTGGATCAGTGGAGAGTTATGGGACTTACTGAATTTCAGTGCCACATAATCGTTCATGATAGTAGTTTTCTGATAGGCCGCACGGACACATGCCCGCAATTTTATAGGCTGCACAAATTACGGCTAGATTAAACAGTTTCGCTGTTAAAGGAGTGCTTTTTCGTTTCCTTGGTATTCAGTGTCAACGCTCTCCACACAGCGGAGTCAGACAACACGTATAAAATATTTTATTTTGATTTTAAAGTTTTCGTTGCTGAGCATCTGCAAGCCAGATCCATTGCCATGGACATTAACCGACGAGTCAAGTCAGTTCTGAGTTCACAAGCTCTGCGTCCGTCATGCAGCCTAAATCGCAGAAATCACTGTCAGGATCACTGCACAGTTAACTCATCGTTGTTTACGTGCACCACAAGCAGATGACAAATTTTTCGTTGGTATATCGCCAGTTGCAGTCTCCCCATGACGTCACACTGCTCTGATACGCCCCTGAGAAGCCGCCCCCTCGATACCGAAACCGAAATTGCTGTTTTATGGTAGAGGTATTAAAAATATATCTAATGCATTCCCATGCACTACGACAGTCTTTATAGGTTTCTCAACACCAGTACTTTCATTTAGAGCAACAATCCAAAAGTTCTTAAAATTCGTGTCAGTATTCCTTTAACTTATATATGGGCATTAATATGGTAACTATTAGTGAAACTTTTCATTGTCGTTCATGTGTCATGAGCGTCAGTTAACGTACCCCATGTTTTCGCAACGTTGTTGCTCGTCACACCTATTTAGTATGTGCGATTTATATCATGCGTAAGTGTAAAAACGTCTTGTGTATACGAAAGTGTGTAAATAACTTTTCTTTATGCAGGAGTGAGCAAAATAGCGAGTAAAAAGATGACCTCCATTGTTACTGATGCATTAGAAACAGAGGATATGGGCTGCGCCTGCGTACAACTTGCGCCACACAACTATGATATGCACTCACAAACGGGAAAACTAAAAAAGTACACATTTCAGCGTCACAACGAGACAACACATCAAACTTCGAATGTTGTGGATCAATGTTCGAAAGCTGCACTCTCTGGTGCTACATTTCAATGCTGGGTTTTGTTTTGTGGCAGTGTTTGTATTTAACTTGTATTTAAACCTGCACTTCATCGAAATTATCGAATATTTATTGCACTCATTTTCGGTCAGTACCAGTGCCATAGTTTGCCTCGGCCCAGCTTTTAGTGTTCGTGTGCCCAAAGTGGTAGTACGCAGAGAATGATTTCTATAACTGGGTTATTGGCAATGGGTTTTTAAAAGGCACTGTACCAGGTACGTTTTGTGCGTACAACGGTAACCTTATTGCTTAGATATCGAGGTTAAACGTGTACGTAGCAAGAACGAAGAAATACACACTTTTCACGGTAATCTGCACAAATGGTCTTAGTCAATCCTGCCTTTTGGAAGACCATCTTCCTTAAAAAGCTCACCGAAGTTCTCATTGCGTGACTTTTGGGCTCACCACTGATTGGTCGGTCTACTGAGAAAATACTTGCTCAAATGCAGGTGTCCGGGAAGATCTGGGGCAGATCAACACCCACCAGGAGCGGCTGGAGTACCTTTCTTACTCTACCCGGACTGCTGTTCAAGATGCCCGAGGATTTTCTGAGTCGGCGCTAAAAGCAATGCAATCATGTTTTCAGGGGGACTTTCGTTATGCCCAACAAATCTGTAAGATCAGTCACATAGAATTATGCAGGATTGTTTCTTATTCCCCAAAGTTATCAAAGCTCACACTGTTATCAAGGCATTCGCCTGTGAAGACTCGATGGTGACAGCCATTTTTTTGCTGCTTCTTTTTTTCTCAGTCGCTTGCAGTTATGCCCCTGTTATGAAAATTCGTATTGAAATGACATTCAGAAGTTAATTCGAATGTCAGCACACGGCATTGAAAGTGCATTGAGCCTCACTTGAACTAACGTTGAGAAAATTGTTGAACACTATTGAAAATTGGCCCGCGGCTTCTCACTGGAAAATCATGGAGCTGCTCATTATTAATTTATCATTGAATAAATAGTGAATCTAAATTGAAGGTCTGTTGAACGAAAGCGAATTGTCAATCAGATGTACGTTGAGCACCAAATGAAAGATCATTGGCGAAGTTGCGGAGCGGTGTTGAAAATTCGCTCGCAACCTTTCACTGAAAAATATATACTGCTTTATATTGATTTTTATTTGAAACAAATGGTGAATGTCAAATAGAAATGTTCTCACTTTCCAAACTGAAAAGTCATTAAAACATGGTTGATGCCACGCAGCCTTACGAGAATCCTTCTTGATTTGGGAGAACAGCCAAACGTAAATCCCAGTACGTGCGCATGGCAGGCGTAACTAGGTCACCCTGAACCTGCAGTACAGCATTGTCTGCGTTTATCTTCTCCCATACTCTCTAAGCAAGAATAAAATCAATTAGGTAACACACCGGAGCCTCTTCAGTCCCAAGAAAAAAATTGCAGGTTAATTTATTTCAAGCTTCTTACTTTGCTTTTGCGCGGAGATGAAAACGGGAAAAAGATTATTACGGATGAACAATGAAAACAAACTGGCTAATTGTAATATTTTTTACTAATAAAAGTTAATTAATTAAAGTTCATTCAAGATCAACAGCTGTAAACCACAATTTACAACGCAGACTATGCACAAAAATTTATTACATCGTCATTAGAGACCCTTCTGTAGTAAAGTCATACATGGTGGGCAAAAATAAACTACTGGAAAATCTGGGAGGACGAAAAAAGTTGACGTTTGCTGCAAAACGCCATTTTCAAGCCATCCGTGCGTCACAAATACCTGACCTAGAGCGCCCTCTTGTTGAGCTTCAGTCAAGTAATGCTCCCCACGCGAGAAATTCAAGTTGAGTGTAAAAAATATTTGCTTCAGAATTAGCTGCGCTTGCTCGAAGCAATGGCCCCAAATGGTGTCACTGGGACTAAGAAGGTTAAGTCAAGTTGTCGTCATCCGGAATAACATCTTTACAACATATCTCGTGAATACAGTGCATGCTTCAGGTGGTGTAAGGTACGCCAAAGAACGTGACGGTTCAAGGTTATTGCAATCTTCGGATTATTATCTCCAACTCCATCACACCAATCTCCATTACAAACACACTTTCGCAGTGTGCATGCCTATGCTCTAACAATTCAGGTGGTCATTGTATGTTGGAAGCAAGGCTGAGTACATGACACCAATATTTACACCGAAAGTTAGTGACACCAAGGCGCCTGCCAAGCAGCAACACATCAACACTGCCATGAGCTTATGTACTCCTTTACCAGCATGTTCTAATGAATGCTAGCTGAGTTCCTGTGGAACGTAAAGAAAAACGAGGGAACAGAACTTCTTAAGTGAAATGTGTATTCTTAACATGCCATTGTTTAAATTTAGAATTGTTATGGCTTCACATAGGAGAGAACTTTGCATCAGTTACTGTAACGCGCAACCACATGCAACTTGATAAAATAAGTTAAACACTCAGGAAAGCACCACATACATTAAAGTTCCGGCAGATCCTGCGCATAGTGAGTATGGATTTCATCCGAAGCAGTCAGCGAATGGCTGTGTCTGCCGGATTTTTCATTTGGAGCCAATCGTTCCGATGTGTATCCAGGTGTTTGTGTAAATTTAATTGTTATGGGCCTGCCAGGCATCTAGACTACTGTGGCGTGAAAACGATAGCTCATGATCCCACATAACGCCGGCACTAAAGTTCGAGCAGAGATATCAGTTTTATTGCAACGAAGTGCATGCTAGGGTGCAATGATGCGCATATCATTAGTAGCTGTTGTCAACATATTCGAGAAACGCTTGATCATGGCTTGCACAGTCAATATTTACTACAGTGATATAAAAAGGATGTCCAGCACTGCAACAACAAAAGGTGGTCCTCCGACATTAAACTTGCGCAGAGTTTTAGGGGCCTGGGAGAAGTTATCGACGAAACAGATCTTTTACCTACGCTTCGTGAGTGTAACCCAGAAATGCATTTTCTGGAAGCCAGACGATTGGGGAAAACTTCTGACGCAGTCCTCATGACTTTTTTGGGAACGAAGGTTCCTTTTTGGGTCAAATATGAAATGGCCATGCTCCGGTGCAAGCCTTTGCGGCAAAGAATGGAAGCCTGCACTCGCTGTTGGACTGTTGGACATCGGCCGGATGTATGCCCTACGAACAAAGAGGAGACTTGCCGTAAATGTGGAACTGTGAATCCTCCGCCTGACCATGTGTGCATTCCGAAGTGCGTGCTGTGTAGTGGAAGTCATGAGACTGGATCCATTCAGTGTGCACTGCGATATAAGCCCAAAACACCACTCCCCAAGGTCGAGAAGACTCCTCCTTCGCCCAAGACCAAACCGCCTCTTCCCACCAAGAAGCAGGGACCTCCTCCTAAGAAGAAACAAGAAGACTGGCCCTCCTTGTCAGCTGCTTCCCCTAGCAACAAATCAAGCCCTTCTCACGTAGGCTGGGTCTCGGTAGCTTCCCAGAGATCACTAAACGCTAAATTTCCCGATGCTCCCATCTATGCCCTCTTAAAACAGATTCAGGAAGAAAATCGTGCTCTTCGCAAGGAGATTCAGGACCTCCAAACCCCTTCTCTCTCCACAAACTTTCCTCTTTCTACAACCGTTCATGCTCCTCAACCCGCTACTGATAAACAATCCAATATGACAACTCCCTCGATCCGTGAGAATGATGATCAGACCACAACCATGGACACCACTCCTCCTCCCACTATTGGTACTTCCACAAAGCGCAAATCTAGCGATGATGGTAGAGATGCTTGGGAAGAACACGATAAGCTAAGTCGTAAACTGGCAGCACACATTCGCAACTCTAACAATCGCTTTGAGTCTCTTGAAAAGCGCATGGATTCCGTAGAAACTAACGTTGAGTCCCTTACCACTATCGTTCATGATCTCAGCACGCATATAAGCGCCAAATTTAGCCAACTTGACGAGAAATTCAAGAACGTTGATGATCGATTCAGTCAAATTATCGAAAGGCTTGACCGATTACATGGCCGCGTCCCCTAAGCACTCCGAAATAATTGTGTGGCAATGGAACTGCAGGAGCTTTTCGAAAAAGAAGGCTAGTCTGCAACAATACATATCCAATCTCACACAAGCACCTGCAGTCATTGCTTTGCAAGAAACTCATGGTCGCATTAAATTTCCTGGTTACAATACATTCCAATGCAAAAGATGCGAACGCCCTAATACCGCAATTTTAGCCCAAAAGCACTTAACCTTTACTTGCTCTTATTTCGGCGGCATCGACATTGATCAGGACTTCGTAGAAATACTTCCTAAAAAGACAAGGTCAGCTTCTTTTTACCTCCTTAATATTTACAGCAGTCCCAACTCTAGAAACCACCGCTTTACCGCCCTTTTTTGCTCGTGCTAAACAGGAAGCCCGGAGAAATCCGCTCATTGTTGGTGACTTCAATTCTCCCAATCAGCTATGGGGTCACACAACATCCACGCCTAAAGGACGAGCCTTATGGACACACATACAGGATCATCAACTCACCTTGCACAATGACGTCGACATACCTACCCGCTTAGGGAACAGCGTCTCCAAAGACACATCACCAGATCTCACCCTGACCTCTTGGATTAAATCAGCTAAATGGGAAAACCTTCAAATCAATTTTGGTAGCGACCACTACGTCATTCAGACCTCTCTTAGTTTCTCTCACAAGCCCTATAACATCCAACCTCTCAAACATATGGATTGGGACAAATTTCGGCAAACTCGCGCAAATAATGCTCCCGGTTCCATACACAATTTACATGAGTGGATCAGCCAACTCCAAGCGGATGTTGACAAACACACTAGAACTCTGCCATCTGATACTCCATTCCACACAGTTGATGCCAAGCTACTCCATATGTGGGAAGCGAAGGAATCGCTATTAAAACGGTGGAAAGGACAGCCACAACCGCAGGCTTCGCATCCGTGTAGCTAGACTCGATCACGGCATACACGCATATGCGACCCAGCTAGTCAATCAACAATGGGGTCAGATGTGCGAGAGCATGCACGATAATCTCAGTAGCAAGAAGACTTGGCAATTGCTGAGACATTTGCTCGACCCATCTACATCGCGTGCGCATCACAGTCATTACATCACTCGGTTACTCCACAAACACAATGGTAACATCCCCCCATCTTTTTCAGGAGCTTTACGATTGCACCTCCCCCTCACTACAGCCCACGAGCAAACAGACTATCTAGGCGAGGTCAATGAACTTCTTGACGCCCCAATAACGGAAACAGAAGTTCGACATGCCCTGTTTTCTCTTAAAACTACATCTGCCCCGAGTATTGATAGTGTAACTAATAAATTACTTCGAAATCTGGACGATAAATCGATCTCCGCCCTTACAGATTACTATAATCACTGTTTCAATAATAGCTCCCTTCCGAACTCATGGAAAACCGCTAGAGTAATCTTTATTTCCAAACCTAACAAGCCCTCAGACATAGCTAACCTTAGACCTATTTCCCCTAACGTCATATTTGGGAAAAACTCTCGAATATGTCATTCTTAATCGCTTAAACAAGTACACCGAAGACAATCGGTTGTTCCCACCAGAGATGATTGCCTTTCGCCAATCACTCTCTTGCCAGGATGCCATGCTGCGGCACAAGCATGACATCCTTAGTCCCAGTGGCAGTAAAGACACCCAAGCCATCCTAGGGCTTGACCTGCGCGGTGCGTTTAACAACATAGCTCATGGCTCTATCTTACGTGAATTGGATAGCATTAACTGCGGCAAGAAAACGTACGACTATATCCGCGAATTCCTCACCAATCGCACGGCTATCATTAGTCTCAATGACCAAAATTCTCCCCCATTCACCCTAGGTAGCTTTGGCACACCTCAGGGATCTGTGCTTTCACCGTTCCTCTTTAACCTAGTTATGAGGTCTATTTCTAAGACGCTGGCCCAAATACCGGAGCTGGGCTTATGAACTTTGAGTGCTCGCCAGCTAAATCTGAGCTGTTACTTATCTCAGCTATTAAGCGCGACAAACCCAGCATTCATATCAACCTGAATGGGAAGCAAGTTCCCGTCGTAGACAAAAAAACTTCCCCATCTCCCGCTAAAGGGAACTATGTGTAGATGTGAAGCAGCGGGGAGATGGTTAGCTTGAGCGGGAGAAACGTTGCCGCTCTCGTTTCGCGGCAGCGGCCCGGGCGCTCATCGCGGCGCGCTCCGTCATTTTTATACCGCGGAACTACCGTGGTGCCCCCCAGCGGAGTCTGCAGCTGTCGCACCACCTGTCGCGCGCCGCTCCGTAGAGGATTCCTAGAGGAGAGAACGGGGGGAACCGTAGGAGAGGAGAGGGGACGCGCATGCGCTGTGGGGGTGTGGGACGCGGCAGCCGATCCGTAGAGTAGAGGATCCCTAGAGTAGAGAAAGTGGGTGAGCGTAGGAGAGAGGGGGGAGAGGACGCGCATGCGCTGTGGGACGCTGGCGCCGCTCCGTAGAATAGAGGATTCCTACAGCAGAGAAAGGGGCTGAGCGTAGGAGAGAGGACGCGCATGCGCTGTGGGACGCGGGCGCCGCTCCGTAGAGTAGACGATTCCTAGAGTAGAGAAAGGGGGTGAGCGTAGGGGAGGAGAGCTGGGGGGAGGGGACGCGCATCCGCTGTCGGGGTGTGGGACGCGGGGGGTCGCTCCGTAGAGTAGAGGATTCCTAGAGGAGAGAAAGGGGGGTGAGCTTAGGAGAGGAGAGAGAGGGGGGGACGGGACGCGCATGCGCTGTGGGGGGTGTAGGACGCGGGACGCGGGCGCCGCTCCGTAGAGTAGAGTATTCCTAGAGGAGAGAAAGGGGGGTGAGCGTAGGAGAGGAGAGAGAGGGGGGGAGGAGACGCGCTTGCACTGCGGTGGGGTGGGACGCGGGAAGAAAGGACGGACCACCTAAGGAGCTTCGCCCCTAATACGTGTACTAGGCATTCACATTCAGTCTAACAAACTCAATACTTACACACTTCAGACGGTTGCTACCAGCGTAGACAACACAACACGGCTTATAGGAAGAGTCTCCAATAAGCACAGAGGTCTTCGCGAAGCCGATTTATTAAGACTAGTAAAAGCATTTGCCATCAGTAAAATCACATTCTCCCTTCCATATTTTAACCTAACAAGGTCTCAGGAAGATAACGTGAATTCACTGATACGCAAGCTATACAAGTTTGGCCTTGGAGTGCCAAGTACAGCCTCTACTGAGAAACTTTTGGCTACAGGCACCTTGAATACCTTTGGTGAGCTCGCAGAAGCCCACCTGACAGCTCAGTACCAACGCTTATCGAACTCCCACACTGGTAGGCGTATTTTAAACTCCCTAAATATTACCCCAGCACCGACGACCAAAGAGAAATTTAATATTAAGGCGAAAGCCTTTAATGTCTCATGCTCACGTCCGTCCGGTGTCCGTGCGGCGTCCGTCCGTCCGTCCGTCCGTCCGGATGTCCGTCTGTCCGTCCGTCTGTCCGTCCGACCGGTGTCCGTCTGTCCGTCCGACCGGTGTCCGTCTGTCTGTCCGTCTGTCCGTCCGTCCGTCTGTCCGTCAGTCCGTCTGTCCGTCAGTCTGTCCGTCCGTCCGTCCGTCCGTCCATCCGTGCGTCTGTACGTCCGTCGATCTGTCCGCCCGCACGTCTGTCAGTCCGTCCGTCCGTCTGTCCGTCCGACCGGTGTCCGTCCGTCTGTCCGTCTGTCCGGCCGCCTTTCCGTCCATCCGTCTGTCCGGCCGTCTGTCCGTCCGTCCGTCCGTCCGTCCGTCCGTCCGTCCGTCCGTCCGTCGGTCTTTCCGTCCCTCTTTCCGTCAGTGGAATGGCCACACGCTTTCGCCAAACACACTTTGAAATGTGCAAAGTGTCCTTCAATTTTCCCCATCAGATTCATGAGAACTTTGATATCCCTTCTCTCCCTAAAAATATGCATCCTGTTCATCACGAGCATAGAAGGCAACACCGAGCTAAATCCCTTCAGAAAAAGTTCTTTAACTGCAATGACGTGGTATATGTATTTGCTCAGCGGTGGCGGCTACGGAACAGTGGCTCGTCACTAATTTCTCCTGTCTGACTTTGCAGCCCCGGCGAAAGCGTGTTTACCGATCGGCGCCTGCTGCCGCCTAACCTTCTTCGACGCCTTATCAAGAATCCCGGGCCCATATAAAGAATCGACAACGTCCCCATTGTGATCTACGTCATCGAGACGCCCCCCTCAAAAGGCGCAACCCAGACACCGGAGGACCATTTGCTCAGCGGTGGCGGCTACGGAACAGTGGCTCGTCACTAATTGCTCCTGTATGACTTTGCAGGTTGGTGTAAACTGTATTTACAATTCCCTAATTTGACGTTGTTTACCACCGCCGCCACCGCTGTTGCAAGAATTTTCTGCTGATGATCATTGTAGCTTTCTTTTTGTGGCCTTTGATACTGTTGAATCTGTGATTTTTGCTCAGTTCGAGATGTCCGAGTCTGATGGCTGCCTAGTCTGTAGTGAGCCTCTCTTAAAGAGCGGCACATATCCAACTTGCTCTGAATGCAAATATGGCTATCACTTGGGAGCATGCTCGGGAGTGAGAAAAACGACTTTCAAAAAAGATGATGCCACAAAGAAACCATGGAAGTGCCAGACATGCCTTGTTTTGGCGGCCCGAAGTGCACGTGGTTATGGGAGCCACACCGGCGGGCATAATTCGACCTTCGAGAAAGTACTGTTTGAAATTATTAAGAAGCTGGTCGAAATACCAGACATACAGAGCAAGGTGGATGCACTAATGATAGTAAAGAAAACAGTCGAGAAATTGGAGCAGTCAGTTCAGCATTTGTCTGATCAATATGATGCGGTGCTCGTTGAAACGCAAAAGCAATCAGCTGAAATAACAGTCCTCAAAAAGCAGGCGCATTCTGCCCAGTCATCCGACACCAGCAAGAACGTCCATGAGCTGCAAAAGCCGGTGAATGCTCTTGAGCAATACAGTAGACGTCAAAATATTGAAATTCACGGCATGCCTGTCACCCAGAATGAAAATTCGCTCGGTAAGCTGAATAACTTAGCAGTTAAGCTTACCCTTCCTGAACTGACGAGCTCTGAAGTAGAAGGCATACAGACTTCCACCGAAAACCGGCAAAGTTTCTGTTGTGCTTGTTCGTTTCGTGTCACGAGCAACACGTGACCAGTGGATGGCTAAGAAAGTCGAATTAAAAACTGCTAGCTGTAATGTGAATTTCCTTGACAATCTGACGCCACAGAACAAGAAACTTTTCTGGCTAATGAAGGCAAAGGCTGAGGAATACCATTATCAGTTCGCGTGGCAAAAAAAACGGCAAACTGTTTGTGCGCAAGGTGCGTGGTGATCGGCCATTCCGCATAGAGAGCGAAAACGACCTAGATAAGATGCGCTGAATTGTTTCTTCTGTCACTTACGTTACTTTAACTGCCAGTTTTCCCCCACAATGGCTATCTTCCATGAAGCCATATATCATGACGCTCAAACTTTTAAATCTTTTGTGCAGGGCCCTTCTTTTAAAGAGCCGGATAGAATGTCGATCTTTCATTTAAACATGCGTAGTATGAGAAACAAGCAAACTGATGTACTGCTTGATTCTTTAGATCATACGTTCGATTTTTTGGCCTTCACTGAGATTTGGTACACTTGCACGTCCGATGTAGTGTTCATCGAAGGATACAAGCATGAAATCGTGCATAGACCGAATCGTAGGGGTGGTGGTGTGTCGCCATATATACAAAAATATGTTTCATATGCCGTGCTTCCCGAGTTTTGTTGTGTCAGTTCACATTATGAATCCATTGCCGTTAAATGTGTTATGTGCCTGATTGTCACAGTTTATTGGCCCCCCATCAGGGGATATTCAAGAATTTCTGTGTTTTATAACTTCGATGTTTGAATATACGTCCTTGAAAAATTTGCATATTTTGATTGTCGGTGGTTTTAATATTGATTTGTTACTTCTAACTCCACAAAGTAGACCGTTTTTAGTTGTAATTGAATCATTTTCGTGTCGGAACTTAATAAGCTTGCCTACTAGAATAACAACAGAAAGTGAAACTCTGCTAGACCTATGTATAACTAATTACGATAGAAGCGACGTCAGTGCTGGTGTGCTAACAACTGATCTGAGTGATCACTTGTCAATATTCTGTTTTTTTCCTGCAGCTAAGAAAGAAAAAATAGTGCTATCGATGCTCCTGTCACATATCGCTCTTTCAATACCAATGCCTTGTCAACATTTCGTGCTAGTATTGCGAGTATCGACTGGGATATAGTCTACAGTGAGCAAAACCCTAATATATCGTATGATCTATTCCTGCAACATGTAAAGAGCTGTTATGAGGCTGCCTTCCCACTACAGTACTATAAAAAGCACGGAAAGTCTAGGAAACCATGGATTAACAGAGACCTTTACAACAGAATCAGAGAGCGAGATAAACTATACCATAACTTCATTAGAATAAGAGACATATCTATATTAGATGATTATAAAAAGTTCGCAACAAATTAAACTCTGATTTGAAGAGAGCCCGTATTCAGTATTATCAGGCAATGTTTTGCAGACGTCTCTTGCAATCCCAGGAAAGCATGGAACTCGGTACGTACGCTTATAGGAAGAACAAAAGGTTGTCTTCCTTCAGCACTAACAATTGACGGTGTTGAGTTAACCCTCTATTGCATGAATTATGAAAAATTCAATTGAAAAATTATTTGATCATTTTTTATCATTAACTACATGAAGAATAACATGTACAAAAATTTTCAGATTTATTACGACTGTATTAATGAAGATACAGGTTTGTGCCAAATATGGCACACTATGCACGTGGGCGAGCAAACTTGCTGCCATGGCTGAAAAACAAAATCTCACTGATTGCGGTCTTTTTAGCTTGATTTGTGGAATAAAGCAAAGCAATTGCTTCCTGTGTTCAGGCATAATTAAACATTTTGGTTAGTGCATCTGACTGCCGACATCTACGTGCAAGATGGCCGCTTACGCGTTTGGCTCTTCGCATGGTGCCGCCTTGCTGTACTTTCCTGCCCGAATTTCCAACCGCTGACTTGTGGTTGTGAGCGTCAGTTGTCGACAAATCGTAAAAGCTAAATATCGCCGTGCACTGGCTAGACTTCACATAATTTTTTCGTGCACCCACGCCAATAATATAACAAAAAATTGCCAGGTACTGCTGCTGACGCTCGATATTTTCGTGAAGCATCTCAAAACCTACCGCCACAACTGAAATCTGGCAAAAACAAGCTGTGCTGCATGATCTGAGAAGATTTCTTTTTGTTTGTATTTGCACTGTGCAACAAAACATAGATGTCATCATATTGCACATTTCATCACTCCCATGCATCCTGTGCCAAATATGGCACATACCGATTTCAGACTAAATACCGTAGTGGAAAACGTAATTGAGAAGAGCCTTAATGAGCATGAATTTTCAAAGCCACGAGATATGCCAAAATATTTTTTCTTGCTTCTGCAACGAGAAAATGGTTGCAAGAAAAATATAGCAGTCATTGTTGTTCATGATCCGAGTTTGCACGTGCACCGTGAAATCTATTTCATGCCTAGATTTCATACTGCTCTAGGGATGGCAGCGTTTTTTTAAATATTTAGTGCACGTAACTCTAAGGATTACTCTAACTGTGTCACATTCTCCACTGGTCATCTTGCGCCCGCTATAAAAAATGTTAATCGGTATGTGCCAAATATGGGACGCCATGCAATAGAGGGTTAAGAGAAGCTGGTCTAGCGGATTAATTTAATAATCATTTCTTAACATCAGGTGCAGCAGCTCAGATAAGTGACGCAGCAAACGACTGCCAAAAATATATTTCTTCTTCCTCTGCAAACTATATTTTCCTGACTCCTTGTAGTGAATTAGAAATACTTACGTACCTGAAGTCATTAAATAAAAATACTGCCGCCGGTTACGATAACATTAAGGTAGAACCGATTAAACATGTCGCCGAATTTGTGTGGCCCACTACAGCATATCTGCAATCAAGCTTTCACCACTGGTACTTTTCCTGATGGCATGAAGATGGCTAGGGTGGTGGTCATCCACAAAGGTGGCTCTCACAAAGACTTCAATAACTACCGGCCTATTTCTGTGCTACCTTTATTTTCCAAAGTTTTAGCATACACATTAAAATCACGACTAATGAAGTTTCTCGGGGACCATCAAATGCTTGCAAAGCAACAATTTGGTTTCCGGGAAGAGAAATCAACCGAAATGGCACTCTTGGATATTAAAGAAAAATTACTTAGTAACATTGATAATAAGCAATATACTCTTGCAATATTTTTAGACTTCAAAATGGCTTTTGATTCCGTAAAGCATTTCATTTTGTTTCACAAACTCCCTTACTGCGGTATTAGAGGTGTCGTATTAAGTTTGATACGCAGTTATTTATCTTGCAGGATGCAATTCACCAGTCTAAATGGCTACTGTTCTCAGCCTCAACCAATAAAATATGGCGTTCAGCAAGGTTCCATTCTGGGACCTTAATTCTTTATTCCTTGCATAAACGATATTGTGAACATACCGCGAACTCCCGACATAATTCTCTATGGAGACGACACGAGTACTTTTTTTTCTGGTAAACATCTACTTGAACTACAAAACGTAGCTAATAGATGGCTAACTGAACTGTCACACTGGTTGCATCTTAACCAACATCAACTTAATGTTAAAAAACTAAATATATCATTTTCAAAAGCCGTAATAAGCCTGACGATCATAATGCCTATATAAGATTTCAAAACTGCACTATCGAACGGATTTCTAGTTATAAATTTCTAGGTGTTATTTTTGAAGAGAATATGAGCTGGACACCTCACGTAAGCAAGATCCATGCAAATATGTGCAGGTCAATCTCAATACATTATCATGTTAACTCCTTGGTGCCGAAATCGTTGAAACTGCAGCTATATTATGCCCTCGTTCACTCTCATTTGCAATACTGTCTGCTAATCTGGGGTACCACTACTCAAACAAATTTTGATAGATTATTAATTTTTAGAAAAAAGAGCTGTGCGTTGCATTGAAAATCTTCCTTACTGATAATATGCAAATCCATGCAAATATGTGCAGGTCAATCTCAATACATTATCATATTAACTCCTTGGTGCCGAAATGGTTGAAACTGCAGCTCTATTATGCCCTCGTTCACTCTCATTTGCAATACTGTCTGCTAATCTGGGGTACCACTACTCAAACAAATTTTTATAGATTATTAATTTTACAAAAAAAGAGCTGTGCGTTGCATTGAAAATCTTAAGCGAAATGACCACACAGCGCCATCATTTTCCAAGCTTGATATACTCACAATAGATCAGTTATTCAAACTAAGTCTTGCCATGCATACACATAGGCAAAGTTTGCATGACCCCCAATTCCTGTCCTGATCATCGTTATCTGATCATTCACACTACCACCTAAGACAAAATCGGCTCAGAACGCCTTTGTTCCGAACTAAATATGGTGCTCAAACACTCGCCTATTTAACGCCACATTTTCTAAATAATAATAGAGAAATAGCCAATATGATTCAGGAAAACTGTTCGACATACAGCCTCCGCAAAAAAAAAAAAATTAAAAATTACCTTTTTGTCCAGCTCCTGATCCATCCTTTATATTGTGCATTTCCCGTCTCTTGATTTTTTTCCCTCTTATTTTGTTTTATAGCGTTTTGTTATACCTCTTATTTTGTTTATACTGTTATACTGTTCTGTAACATTCATCATCATCAGGGCTCGCATAACATTTCCATGTCACGCATTATTTTTAGTACGTACCGAACGTAACTACTTTACTTATTGCCTTTTGATCGCCTGTATGCCTGTGTTCTGACGTTCTTGTTATCTGTTTTTGTCGCATGTTCCGCGGCTTTCCACCCTGAGCAATGTATGTATGGGTGGGGGGGGGGGCTTTGTCAGGCAGTCGCATCTGCCTTTAGCCCCCTCAATCCCAGACAATGACTGTCTGAATAAAGTTAAAATTCAAATATGTCGATGCCGCAGAGTATCCGTGTGGATAGAAATTCGCCTTATCACTTGTTACCTCAACCGGCAGTGTTGGAACGGCAGCATCCACTCGAGCCTCGTCTTCGGAAGAGGCGGAGGAGGCCGCCGTGGCACTCGCCGCTACAAGTGCTAATTCGTCTGTCATTGTAAGTGACTCAAAAACTGCCATATACAACTTCGGAGCGGGCATGGTTTGCAAGACAGCCTTAACCATTCTCTCTAGTAATCCGCCATCCCAACTTGTTGCGCTAATCTGGACACCTGCTCAGCAGGCCTAATTGGTAATGAAGTGGCCCACGCAAGCGCTCGAGCTTTAACGATCCGAGTGCAGGCTAGCCTAGGGTACGCTTCAGAGACCAAGAACCTCGCTCCTGCATTTACATCTAAAGAAAGATTACTGACATACCACGACATTTGCGGGCATTATCGCCTCGGTCGCCGAACCCTACCGCCTTTACTGCGTCAGTCCTCACGCAGGCATGAGGTTCTCTGGCGTAGACTACAAACCCGAACTTTTCTCTCCCCTGCCTTACGGCACAAAATTTACCCCGGAATGTACCCGTATTCACACTGCAAGTTTTGTTCTGCGAGGAAAGCGGACCTTAACCACATTATGTGGCAATGTCAAAATCACTCCCCTCCTCCGAGCCTTCGTAAACAATTAAATAGTCAGGAGCTGTGGGAGGCTGCCATGCGCAGCCCCAACCCCGAACTTCAGGAGGCTATCCTGAGGTGGGCTGAGGTGGTAGAGGAGGCCTACCGCGCGTAGGATCCCTCGCCTTCTCGCAGCCCCTTTCCCATAAGATGGGATAAATAAAGTTTTCTC
The DNA here is from genome assembly GCA_030522465.1 of Rhipicephalus appendiculatus. Lineage (NCBI taxonomy): Eukaryota > Metazoa > Arthropoda > Arachnida > Ixodida > Ixodidae > Rhipicephalus > Rhipicephalus appendiculatus. The sequence continues at coordinate 77,930 of JALIZH010012639.1, read as the reverse complement.
TCTCTCTCTCACCCACTCGTCATGATTGACTTCATGGAAATGCATGTATTTTTATTCATTAGTACTTCGAAGCACGACCGTAGCTCAATGGTAGATTACTTGGCTGTCTTGCGGCATGCCTAGGTTTGACACCGGCTCCAATCGTGATTTTAAATGCGAAGCATTTCTTGGCGAACTTCGGCGACTTTGAGCGTATCTATCTATCTATCTATCTATCTATCTATCTATCTATCTATCTATCTATCTATCTATCTATCTATCTATCTATCTATCTATCTATCTATCTATCTATCTATCTATCTATCTATCTATCTATCTATCTATCTATCTATCTATCTATCTATCTATCCAGCCGCCTACGACTTTGTGCTCTCATGGCCGTATCGTTAATGGGATTTATACCAAACTTGGTATGGTATAAAATGACTGTATGACAAACATGACTGTTTGGTCTTATCATGAAAATCATGACTAACTGTCATGAAAAGTATGATTTACCCGCTATAGGCATAATGCTCCTGAGGCCGTTTTCTTAACTCGATATATCCAACAATTGGTACGATGAGACATTTCTGCATGACCAACAATAATGACAGGTGGTAATATGACAATCATGACCTGCATGTCACGTACAACATGATTTACATAGCACGCTCATGGCGCGCTGACGGCCGTTTCGCTAGCTTGATGTACACCAAATTTGGCATTGAGTGACGTGACTGTATGATGAGCATAAATGACAAGTGGTAATATGGAAATGATGACATGTCATGTGCAACATGAATTGCATGCCACGCTCATGACACTCTCGTGGCCGTTTCGCTAGCTTGATATTTAATGTGTCATGCTCACGTCCGTCCGTGCCCTGGCACGGTGCCAGGTGGGCGCCGCGTCGCGCAAACTGACGCCGGTCGCCTTGGACTCAACAGCGCTCGCGCTTTGCTTGCGTAGCGTGGCTGTGCCCAGCATTTCAATCATGCAAGGAGGGAGACGCGCGCATCGCGTTCCTATCAAACCGACCCCCCTCTCAGTGGGCACAGGCGTTGGGAATTGGCAAAGTGTCCGTCAGTTTAAACGCTGGAACGCGGATGGCCTCAGCACGATGCGCAAAGCGCGAGAATACGAACGCGTGCTAAACGGAGGCAGATTGGTCTCGCGTCTCGCTAGGATTCGAGGTAAAAACCCGGCAGATCCCACGCACTGTGGGAATCGATGCAATGCGAAGCAGCCAGCAAGAAGCAAATCATGCTGTACATAATATGCATGTCATTATTTACATGTTAGGACCTGTCATTTGTGTTCATCATACAATCACGTCGCGCAATACAAATTTTAGTGTATATCAAGCTAGCCAACTGGATGCAAGCGCACCATGAGCGCGGCATGCAAATGGCATTGTAGACGAAATGCATGCCAAGATTTTCATGCAGCTGGCGTGGAGCTCCGTGTTGCAAGATCACGTCGAGTAGAAGAAAATCGAAGACATCTGTGGCGCAGCTTGTTGGAAGAGCTCGTGTGATGGCGTAGCGCGTGGCGTAGTCTGTGGCCACAGCTATCCACCTGTTGCCAGAGGAAGACAGGGGGAAAAGGGCCAAGTAAGTGTAAGCCAACGCGGAAAAATTGTTCGGACGAAATGTCGAGTGGCTGAAGGCACCCAGCGGGAAGCGTAGATGGTGTTTTGCGGCGCTTACATTTTTCACACGCCGCAACGTATCGCCTGACGGAGCGCGCAAGCCCTGGCCAAAAGAAGCGTCGACGGATCCGGTCGTATGAGCGCTACACACCAAGGTGACCGGCAGTTGGAACGTAGTGAAGTTCGTGGAGAACAGTCGAGCGGAGGTGTTTTGGTATAACGAGCAGCAGGGCTGGTCCGTCCAGGTGAAAATTGTGGCGGTATAGTGCACCAGCAATATATATATAAATACATATACATATCCGAGACATGACAGGGACGGCAAAAATCAGCCGATAGTGTTCATATAATTGGTCTCCAGGGTGCACTTGGCAGGCTTTCCAGTGATCCGTTGATCAAGTCTCCAGAAAGCACCTGCCCTCTACTCGCTGCTGCCCTACCGAAGCCGACATCACCGACGTCTCACCGCAGCATCACCACAACTCCCCGACATCTGCCATCCGCCGAACTGTGAGACGAACTTTTATTAATTCGCAGGACAATACCTTCTGTAGTTTAATCTAGACTTTTTGGTAATCTGTTTGTATAGTCACTTGTTTTTTTTCCTTCTTATCCGTAACTTCTTCCTCTCATTTATTTTTTATAATGACAAGTAAATATTTCATTTCCACCGCGCGGTTTTGTTTATTATGCCACTGAAGCCATTTTCAGTGACAGCACTTGACTCAAAGAACCTAACACACGACATATAGCAATAGATAGATAGAAAAACGTTTATTAAAGAGGAAAAAAAAAGAAGGGTTTGAGAAACAGGTGGGTGGGGCCCCTAGTCCAGGGCTCCACTGGCCTCAGCAGCCCGCCGCGCCTGGTCCAGAAGCGCCACTTGGGCGTCCTGTTCCTCGCTGGCGAGCAAGGTCTCCCACTGCTCCATCTTGAATTTGTGCGCCGGAATCAGAGGCCTGTTAGGTTTCGGTGGCCGTAATTTACATTCCCACGTAATGTGGGCAAGAGTTGGCTGTCCTCCACACCACGGGCAACAACCGGCGTATGCGGTTGGGTGGATGGCATGTTTTAAGCGCAGGTGCGGATATGTATTTGTCTGCAGGCAGCGCCACTCATGCGCTTCTTTTACACTTAGCCGAGAGTGGGGCGGGGGAGTATCGCCGTCGTTGTCGACGCTGGTGTTCTAGGATATCCCGAGGAGTGTGGGGAGCCTGGAGTAGCAGACGGGTATCTGGACGAGGGACAGTCGCTCGGTGAGTAATAGCTCGAGCTGCACTGTCCGCTCTTTCATTACCTGTTTCTGCTATATGTCCGGGGCACCATATGATGCAATGTTCCTGCTCGAGTGTTGCACCTAAGAGGCGGGCGACGCACGCAGGTACCCGGCGATTCATGAAATAACGACATGCTATTTGAGAGTCCGTGAGGATATAAGAACGCTGCCTCATAACTTCTTTGGTTTTGATGGCGAGTGCTACCGCAAGGGCTTCCGCCGTGTTCGCCGAGCTCGTCTTGGCTGAAGCGCAGGTGAATAAACCCGCGCTGTGTACCGAGCCAACAGCGACCAGCGAAAAGCCATGATTGCCGCAGCGGGCTGCGTCCGTATAAAGCGTGTCTGGGTCCGTTCCGACCTGTTTTATGAGTTACCTGGCTCTGGCGTCGCGACGTGCGCGGTGGTACAAGGGATTCATGTTTTTCGGTATAGGGGCGGTATGGATTTATGCACGGATATGAGCGGAAAGGGGCACTAGGTCCTCATCACTGTATTGGGGCCGTACCGGATATCCTAAGCCACGTAAGATTTCTCGACCCGTGGGTGAGAGGCTAAGTCTTTCTCGCTGCGAGATGAGGACCGCGGCCCTAAGCCTCTCGAAGGTGTTGTAAATCCCCAAGGCAAGAAGCCGCTCTGTGGATGTTCCGGTTGGTAGGCCGAGGGCAGCTTTGTAGGCAGTTCGAATGAGGGTATCGGCTTGTTCAATCTCACTCTTACTGAGTTCTTGGTAAGGGAGACCATAGGTTATTCTATTGATTACAAAGGCACGGATCATGCGAAGCGTGTCCGCCTCTCCAAAGCCTTTGCGATGATGCGTCACTCTGTGTACCATGCGCGCGATTTGTTTAACAGTAGTGCGAAGAGTTTTGAGGGTGTGGTCAGCGTGCCTATTTTCCTATACCCAGAGACCAAGTATACGTGTTCGCGCTACCTCTCGTATCGGATGGTCACCTACTTTCAGTGCGAAGGGTGGTTTAGTTCGATAACCCCTACCATGCACCCGAACGAATTCTGATTTCTCCGGGGAGCAGCTCATACCGCAGCTCTCCGCAAAGAGATGCACTGTCTGAGCTGCCTCTTGGAGTGTAGTTTCTTTGTAGCCGAGAGAGCCTCGGGTCACCCAGAGGGTTTTATCATCGGCGTAGAGGGCGTAGCCCAAGGCTGGTATAGACTCGAGCTGTCGGGCCAGGCGGTTCATCCCAATATCAAAGAGTAAAGGAGATAATATGGCTCCTTGAGGCGTGCCTCTATTAGGCATGTGAAAAGCCGATGATCTAATGTCTCCTAAGCCTATCGTTGCAGTCCGATCGGTGAGGAAAGACCGGATATAGCGGTATATCCGATCCCCACAGTTGGAGGAGCTGAGCTCCTGCAAGATGAGGTTGTGGCCCGTAGTATCGAACGCGCTTTTTAGGTCGAGAGCAACCAAGATGTGTTCCGTGCCCCAGGGGATGTCGCGTAGTACTTCATCCCGAAGCCGGAGGAAAACATCCTGTGTCGAGAGGTTGTGGCGGAAACCATACATGTGGGTAGAGAAAAAACCTTGGTCCTCGAGATACTGCGATAGGCGCGTGTGAATGACTTTCTCGAAGAGTTTGCCGAGGCAGGATGTTAGAGAAATTGGACGCAGATTCTGTAAGGTGGGTGTTTTCCCATGCTTGGGGATTAGTACGATTGAGGCCTCTTTTCATTCTGGCGGAAGGATCCCAGGCTCCCAAATATGCTCATTAAAATATCGGATTAGTTCATCCAGGCAATCATCACTAAGGTTTCGTAACATGGCGTTAGTAACGCGATCAGGTCCCGGGGCTGTGTTGGATTTCACAGATTGTGCCGTAGCAAAAAGTTCAGCCCTTGTGATAGGCTCATCCAGCGCTGAATTTGGCGTGCCCTACCCAAGCGTGTATGGCGGACCGCCGGCGTCACCTACGTATTTCGCATGGAGAATTTTCAACAGCTGTTCCTCCGCAGTAACTGTTGAGGCTTGATGCCATGAACCATGAGAAAGTATGAGAGACGCCGTAGTGAAGGGCTCCAGCAATTTCGCCCCCCCTGAGGTTCTCGAACGTGCTCCTAATTATAAGTAGACAGGCTTTTAGCTTTTTTACCTCCATCAAAAATTCGACCACCAACTCACGCGATCGAGTATGGTAGAACTACAAAGTGGTCAGATTCAATGCGGCGGATGGTTCCTTCTAAAAGAGGCGACATTGTTTAGCTCGCACGACAGAATATGGTGGCTCTTAAAGGGGCACTGAGACAAAATTTTGTGGCCTAGATAGCCTGCAGGATCGATTCCCGTGAACATGCGTATATTATCTGCAAAATAGGAAAAGCGTATAGAGCTTGGAAGGTATTTTACAGCAGTTTTGAAGTTTGGACTTTCAAGGTATTGACACCATCAAAAGGGACCCCATGCGGACCCCCCTTACTTCCCTCACGTCGCCACGCTGCAGTCAATAAAAGAAGTAATGATGACGTCATAGCCACCAGTTTTCTTCTGCCGCGTTTGTTCCAGCAGTCTATACTTCTCGGCGGCTGCTCGCGAGACCATGGCCACGGCGTTCAAAGTTTTGTGTTTGGTAACACTGCTGTCCCATTTCCTATTCGAATGGACGCCTTGATGCGGACCGCGGGGAAGTGCGTCACAGTTCTATGTGCTGACGTGGTCGAGAGCTGCACACGCTAGGTGTGATAGTTGCACCCGGGGGCTTGTCGTTCTTGGAGCTCTCTCAAACTGAAACTGGTCGATAAAGAGAATGGATGGATGGATAGTGGAACTTTATTTATGGTCCTGAGAGACGCGACTAGCACGCAGTAGACTTCTCCCACGTTGAAACGTGCAGGCTAAGCCTGACCGCCGCATCGTGGGCTCTCTGGACGGCCCAAAGCTGATTCCTTTGTTGGGGTTTCTGATGGCGGATCACAACTTGGCCGGGTTGGCTTGTTCACTGCCCAGTAATGAGGGGCATCGCCTGAGCATACGCTCTAAGTTAGCTACTTCCCCACAGCGGGGACACAAGCTGGTAGTGTCTGGGTAAATTTTGTGAAATAAGGCCAGATGTGGATACGAATCAGTCTGTGGGAGTGTAAGGGTTATTGTCTGGGCTCTCTACATTTCTGTGCCTACCCTCCTCCTGCTTCTACCTAAGCAGGAGGGGGGTAGACCCTCCTGCGTAATTTCATTGTATGTGGTGGGCTGATCTCTATTGTACAACGTCGTGGTCCGGGGAGAACCTCCGTGAGCGCGGACCGTCATAACTCGCGTCTCGGAGTGGTCCAGTTCGCTGAGGTTTGTGGGGCCTCCTTCAAAATTGCCCATGTGAGCAGGGAACCGTGTTAAGATGTGGTTCGAGATGTCTTTTTCACCGAGAACACGGCGTGCTTCCTTGGTGATTGCGCCGGCGGCGAAGGCACGGACGGCTCTCGTGAGTCAGTGTATACGTTGGCACGCTTCTTGTCGAGGAGAGTAACGGCGATGGCCACCTGCTCAGCAGCGCTCGAGGAGGAACATTTGATCGATGCGGCGTCGATGACCGAACCAGCTTGGTCGACCGAGATCAGTGCATACTTGTTGCTGTTCCCGTACCGGGCTGCGTCGACAAAACAGCTCTCCCCAGGAATCTCTGCTGCCCTGCGCAGAATCGCCGCTGCCGTGGCCCATCTTCTTCACGTGTTTCGCAGTGGGTGCATATTGCGCGGAATGGGGGAAACGATTATTTGTTCACGGTGTAAGGGCAGGCAGATTCAATGTGCCCATCGCTGCCTCCGGTGCACCACATCGTTATGTTGTCCGCGTAAACTGTATGTCCGATACCTTGAATCTTGCCCAGACAATCCGATAGACCAACCATGGAGATATTGAACAATATCGGTGAAATCACAGAAGCTTGCGGGGTGCCTCTATTGCTCATTTTCATGTTATCCATTTCGACCTGCCGACCTTGAGCAGGGCGCTGCGTCCCTCGAGTAAAGATCGAACGGAAGCATAGAAGATCGCCCCCAGACCTAGGTTCAAGATTTGAGTCGAGAATGGACGAGTGATGTATATTATGAAAAGCCTTCTCCAGGTCGAGACCGAGAATAGCCCTCGTGTCCCGCGTGTTACTGTAGAGTATCTGAGTCTTGATGAGCCTCATAACGTCCTGAGTTGACAGACCGGGCCTAAATCCCACCATGTTGTGAGGAAGACAGCTGGTTTTCTTCGATAAACCCTGTGATTCTGTTGTGGATAGCATGATCTGCCACCTTCCCCATACACGATGTAAGGGAGATGGGCCGTAGGTTTTCCAAGACCGGTGGCTTGCCGGGCTTAGGAATGAGGATGACCCGCGCAATCTTCCAGTGCTCAGGGACTGCGCCCTCCTTCCATATGAGGTGGAGTCCGCGAGAAACTCCACCAACTCATCCTGGAGGTTTCTGAGTGCCTTGTTTGTTACACCATCCGGGGTCTCCCGCTGTATTCGGTATAGGCGCCGTCATCGCTCGTTTTCAGTCAGGTACTTTTTTCCAAGATAATCCAGGACTTCCTCGTCCGTTGATGACTTCCTGGCTTCGTGGAGGTTCTTGGCCAGTACTCTTCTCTCATTTGATTTGGCTCCGGTCTCGTCAAGGAGGTGTTTCAGGGGATTCCACTTGCTTCGCGTCCGCACCTGACCATCGATCGAATTAAAGATGTCATCCCACTGCTGTCGGCATCGTTTGGCAGTTTTCCTCTGTCAACTTGTTGACTTTGGCAATTTTATTCCGGAGCCAGCGGTTGAGGCGCTGGCCCTTCCATCTCTCGAAGAGCGACTTCTTAGCTCCGAAAAGGTGCGCAAGTCAGCTGTCCATCTTCTCTGTCTGCAAGTCTGTCTGCACCAACTTGGTGGACTCCCGGACATCCTGCGTGACTGATACGGTCCATTGGTCTAGGCCTTCCGGCTTATCTCCATGTGCCACTCATTCTCGGCGGAGTTTGCGGAACCTGTCTCAGTCGGTAATCCAGAAGGCCCGACGCTTTTTCTGCGAGACTTCAAAACTGGTCGTAGTTATGTAGTGATTGCTGCCGAGATCGGCCATCAGGTTGGACCACTTGACCCAGACGTTCTTGACAAAGGTGAGGTCTGGTGCAGAGTCTCGGGTGGTAGATGTAAGCCTCGGATTGGGAACGCCTTGTCTGACACTAAAGAGAAGCTGAAATCACTCGTTTCCTGCCACATTCTTCTACCCTTGGCCGTGTCGTGGTGGTAGTTCCACGCGTGAAAAGGCGCCTTAAAGTCCCCACCCACTAAAAGAGGCGAGGTGCCCGCCAGCCTAACTGCCCTGGTAATTACTGTCTTGAACCGTTGCCTGTGCTCTTTCGCGCTACTGTATACATTAAGAACGTAAATGATATCCTTGTTTGCTTGACCTGGGTTGATTTCAATCAGAGACTGATCCGTCTTTCCGGGCGGGATTCTCAGATCGTGAACGATGAACGTGTATATGTTGCTAACCAGTGTGCAGATGCCTCTGCCTTCTCCGTCTAATGCATGTGATTTGTATCCCGTAAGAGTGATGTAGCTTGCTTACGTTTCTTGCAGCAAGATAACATGTGGCTTTTCTTGGTGAGTGCGAATAAATCGCTGCAGAGTGCTCTTTTTGTGCCGAAATACTCGGCAGTTCCTTAACTGGCGCCGTTATCGTTGTTCTGCTTGCTGACCGCACTCGCGACGCATGTCGGCGCGTTGCCGTCCACGACCGGGCGCGACGTAGCCTCTGGCGCACCTCTGACTTGCGACTCGAGATTCTCGATCTTAGCGTTCATGACCGTGAAGTGTTGCGCCACACCTGCGCGGAAACTGTTTAGATGCTCGCCTAGTTGCTTAATATCAGTGCGGAGGCTCTTCAAAACTTCTCTGATTTCCGATTTCGCGCCGTTGGCCGCACTGTCCGCGTTGATTGAAACCGCTCTCCTCTTGGCGGGGTGGCCCGAGAATGTCTCATCCGCGCCCACCGGGACCTCCATGGGCTGCTAGGAATCTCCGACTATAACGCTGGGCAGCGCATGTGACTTGCTACTTTTCTTGAGCACCGCTACCTCGGCTCTAAGCTGCTCTATGATACCTCGCATTGCTCCATTCTCTTTTTCTATGTGGGATAGTTTGACTGAATAATGCCCTGGCGATGGACAGTCCGTTACCTTTTCGGTAGATCCTCTGACACAGTCGGCCCAAGTCCTCGATCCGGACGGATCCTTGAACGAGATTGTGTTCCGCGGGCCCGGGACCGGGAACGGCTGCTGCACCCGGATGTGCTCCTAGGTTTGCATCGGTCCTTGACACGACCCCTGGAATTCGAACGGCTTCTAGATCTGGAGATGGAGTGGGCGCTAGGGTTCCCCGAGTGACTGTGAGCGGGAAAATAGCTTCCCCTGGTGGCAGAACGGCGCCTAGAGCGAGATCGACGAGCTGACGACTTGTTCGCTGGCGCAAGGAAACTTTGGGGGTACATCGTCCTTCTTTGCCGCGTGTGCTCTCTCCCTTCTTGGAAGGTGAACGACGTACGGAGCTTGAAATCTGTGCTAACAGGTCTTGTCCGCCGCGGGGTGCGGGCCCCCGCAGAGGCCACACTTGCGAGTGCAGGCATTAGTGCTGTGAGTGTTGTTCACCACACAGCCGCAACAGATGAAGTTCTCCGGCGTCGGGCAAACGTCCGCGCGATGGCCCAGTCTGCCGCATGCGTAGCAGTTATCGTGTTGTCGTAGATATAGCCGTAGAAGGCCCGTAACTGACGAAATCGGATGCTTTGTAGCCGTCAAAAGCGTTGACTGCAGTTTCTGCATTCTTGATCCTTTTGACCGCCAGGGCTAGAGGGTTCCTCGAATTAATGATTTTTCTGTCCAGCTTGGCCTGGCTCCGTCCGGTATCGACGTTCCGAATCACGCCCTTGCGCGTAGCGTGTGGGGCCGCCTCGTAGGTGCTGACCTTATGCTTGCTTTCCCCAATAGTTATGAGTTCCACCTAAAGGTAGGCGTCGGTGTTCACCCTGGATGGGGTTCTGGCGACGATGATGTTCTGCATGCTGTCGCGCGCTGCAGCAAAGGAGGTGCCGTGTTATGACAAACAGGCCCCCAGCGACACATTGCAGCAAAAAAAAAAAAAAAAAAAAAAAAAAAAAAAAAAAAAAAAAAAAAAAAACGCGAGGACAATGTTTTTGTGTCAGTACCCCTTTAAGAGCCACTATCCACACGATTGAAACTCAGCGACTCAAACATTTTTTTGTCTACGTTCTGGTAAGCAGTAGCTTGAACCCAGTCAAGATGAAGTCGTGGCTGCTGTTATCTCGCACTGTTGGCGGCACAGCGCTAGTGAAACCACCATGACTGCTATATCGGGCTCGGAAGTAGCAAGCGGTGATATGCGTTCGTCGCTAAAAAAATCTTGATGTACGCAGACTACTACGAACGCAATTAAAGAAATAGCACTCGTCCTGAGCCAAGAAAATGACCTTTTCCTTCGTAATTATTGGCAATCGTTCTCCCATATGTTTTTTTTACTATTGAGAAATCAAGCGTCGTCTGCAATGATCACAATTGGTGATTCATTTCCATGAATTGGAGGGCTGATACCATTCGGCATTTCATTGCTCATCTGAAGGCGCGATGAAATTCTTATTTGTTAAATGGCCGACTGCTGCTTGTGTTCAAGGCCCGGTTTAGTTGCTTTGTCTTTTTAACGGGGAGTAAAAATGACACGTCTTCTACTAAGATTGCGTCCATTTTACCATTTCACTACGTCGTGCTTTTGTTATATTTACTGAAAAAATTTCGTCTTCTCATCGAAACAGTAATCATTTCTTTTGTAAGGAATTTTAGTGTGCGGCTGTGATGATTATTGGAAGCATTCACTTTCTCAACATCCACGTATGTACTTTCTTTCCATGCACATTGTTGGCGTGCATGTATAAAATACTTCTTTCAGTGATCGATCGTAATTTTGCCTGTGTGACTCAGATGAACTGATTCATTTCTAATATTGAAGAATGGCTATATAAAGCGACCAAAATATTATGTATTGACTCCTGAATACTTACCATTGTCTCTTCGCAACAGAAAAATAGGCTTACGGAGAATTACAGCCCCTGCTAACAGCAGATCCTAGTCTGATGCTGTAGAGACAGGCCAGGAGGTCAGCTTGCGGGTATACTGTGGCACAGAAAAGTAGCCTCATTTTTCTGCTTTTGCGAACAAGGTGAGTTCTTTGTCAGTTCCAGTATGAAAATTCATACTGGAATGCACAGGGTATTTTTCTACACAAAGAACAGAAATGGTCAATAAGCACCTGTATATTGATGAGTTTTCGATTGTGTAGGAATTCGTCATTGAGAATTAGAACGTGGCTAAAGGAGCCTCACACAGCCACGTTAAGGAGCGTAGAACAAACTGGCATTGAAATTTTAACTTTGGCCTGAGAGCTGTGCACGGAATAGGTAATCAAGGAAATTTTGGCGTGATGTACTCAATATACAAAATTTGCTCTAGCTGAACGATCTCACACGGGTCATTAAGCGCAAAGGTGGGGAGGAATTTCGGCTGACAAAATAGCGGGGCTTCACAGCGGCCGTGCTAGCGACAGGTTGAAAATAAAACATGGCTGATCCCACTATATCCAACGTGTCTTCATAGAGGTAGTTGAGCGTTTATTGAGCAGCTGCAAGCAGCTCGAAACTTGCTGCGCGCACCTCAAGCAGAAAGGACGCACGAAATGAGCATACACAGGACGAGCGCGGACTAACTGTCACAGCTCGACACCTAAAGCGCGCTGCTCTAACACAAAGAAAGACGCACGAAACGACCGCACACGTATACACAGGACGATTTGACCAAGAAGAAAAGAGTCAACAGCGAAGAAGGAAACACAGACAACAGGATGATCGCTTGTCTGTGTTTCCTTCTTCGTTGTTGACTTTTTTCTTCATGCTCAAACTGAGCTGTGCTATACCAGTACGATATTATAATGCAACAACTTGCCCAATCTGCAGTACACAGGACGAGCGCGAACAATTGTCATAATTGCTACTTAGTGTGTGAGCAGCGCGCTCCTTTCATAAACGCTGCCGCTGCGGTGAGCGTAGTGACATTCGTGCGCTCTTTAACCACTGTAAATTCAAATAAAGCTTGCGATGGAAGCGCAAGACGTAAAAAAGCGCCCCAATGTCCTGATCGAGAGATAAGCGCGCGCGCGCCAGAGCGACCACGTCCAGTGGAGGCGCGCTCTCATCGCAGCGAGAGGCGCGACGACTTTTACAGCGCGCACCCCGTGGCACCTTCGCGCCATCTCGCTAGTGATGACGAAAACGCGCTGAAGTCGACGAGCTCTGAGGACCGCCAACGGTATATGGTGAATATAAATAGGTTGCGGTTAGCAACTTGAGGTACGCACGTTCGTGTGGCCGAGTGGATTCTCGCCGCGCCCTGCGGAGCGGGAGGTCGTAGGTTCGACGCCAGAAGACGATACTTTTTCTTCTAGTTTTTTTGCGATAGCCATTATATGGACAGTCTCGACTGGTTTTTGCCGTTGCCGTTGCCGTCGCCGTCATGTTTCTTTCATCTGAATGTGATAGTTTATATTCTGCAACGTCCTATCCGCGATAAAGATACGTCAGAGGAGCCATGGTGGACTCCGGCACAAAACAATTTTGTGTTAAAAATCACGTGAAGCGTCCGAGCCTCCTACAGGAACGTTATCGGCGTATTCGGTTGCTATCCGCTACACACTTGTAAGGCGTTATGTGCACTTTGTTGATGCCGTGGCTGACAATGATGAAGAATTATGCCTGAGGCTTTTGTAATGGGTTGGAGCAGTGAACGACCCACTCGCTCTGCAAATCGCATTGTGTGACGCCTGGTTGTTACTTTATGTTCTAAAACGCTTTCCAACACATGCTAACGCGATTCCTTACCCGATATGAAGCCTGCATAGGGTCAGTTTGCAACGGATGTTTCGAGCACCGGCGTAGCTCGGTGGTGGAATGCTGCTGGGCTGCCATGCAGAGGGCCCGGGTTCGATTCCCATGCTGCGAAAGTTATTTTTATTTATTTAGTTTTTTTCTTATTTGGCATGATAGTGGTTACGGACACCGGCGGCGTCGGCGGCGGCGGACAACTAAGGCGCAAAACGGTCATTCTTGTGATCTAATAACAGCTTTCACTGTAAAGCACAAAAAGAGTTTCACTGAATGCGTGAAGAACGTTGTTTATGACATTCCATTATCATGCGGCAAATCATAGCTGGGACAAACCGGACGGTGCGTAAATGAATGACCGAATGCGTGAGCATGCCAATTATTTCAAAGCAACAACAGGCAGTAACCTGGCTATACATGTACATCATGCGGCTGTTCCCCTTTGCTTGACAATGTGAAAGTTCTGAAGAAATATCGAGATCAATGTGCACGCGAAATTTGTGAGGCGCACGTACTTCGCAAAAGGGGAGCAGCTTGTGTCAGCACGCCATCACCAGCACTCTTTGATAAAGAAGTTAGATACTTTGAGCCTCAAGTGGGATCGCCAAGCTTGTTGTCACATGCTTTTGTTTTTCTTGTTTTCTTTTCTGTTTTATTGCTCGTGGTTACAGTTTTCTAGCCTTGTTGTCACTCCTTACAAACCTTTTTTGTTAGACCCTGCCTCTTGCTGCTTTTTTATGAATGTCTAGATTTAGCAATTTTAATCAGTTTCGCACCAACCGCCAGCAATTGTTTTCTTGCCATTTTTTGCTCATGATGACGTGTTCATGATATCTGCATTTGCTGCATTCAGTGAAACCCTTATCAAAATTGATAGAAATGCTGGCCGGCCAAGTCACTCGATAGCGTTTGTGCTATTTTTCCATAATTGTTGGCCTTCTTATATATTCTCCACATTTTCAATAAAGAAATCAGTTGATAGCGTTGTGTCCTGTATGTTGTTCATCCCGTCGTTTGCGCTATTCCGCCACAATGTTAATGAAGAAACTAGCCCACCTAGGAACCCTTCTAGGTTCTCTGCGATGACACTTAAAAGACAAAATACACGAAACGATGACACTGGCATTAGCACAACACGCTTTCTACACTGAATCCGTTTCATCGCTTCCGTTGACGATCGCACGCGCTGACTGGGCCAGGATGTGCACACGGGCTGACTATCTTCGATAAATATCTCCGCGGGAGTTGTATAGCGCTTACAATGATCACAAAGATAAAATCAACTGTTTTGGCACTTCGTGGCTGCGATAGGCCCCAGGCCCACTTCAGCAAGCGCCATATTTGATATGAAGACGGCCGTCTTCGAGCAGCCAATGAGAGGCGAGCCTGGAAAGCCGGCTGGGCGGCTGCAAAAGCGCTCTTCGTGGGATCACAGGGGCGGCCCTCCTCGGCCGTTCTTGCGGGGCGGGTGTGCCGTGCGGCTGTGCGGATAGCGTGTGGATAGGCCCTAAACCTTGGATAAACGCGCCTAGTTGGGGCAATGGTGAGGCTCCGTGGAGTATAAAAGAGTACATTTGTGTCAGTATGCAGGGGTTGGCGCTTTCATCACGGCGAATATTTCATGCTCTCCTATTAAAGAACATGCCCGACCTGAGTGACAGCGAAAGCTGATGCCGGGACGGGCATGTCATCGCCGAACCAATCGCAAAGTGCCAAGCTAATCGCCAACGAAGGGAAGACTTGAAAAACAGAAGTACGCTGTAGCCTCATGAAGGATGGGCGTCGCCCTTGCAGTTTCGACTCCGTTCGGGAAGCGGAGCTGGCTGGATTTTTAAATTGTTCCGGAACAGCACATTCGTAATAAGAATATGTGGGTTTTAGCATTCCTAAACCACGATATGATTATGAGAGACACCGTAGTCGACGGCTCAGGTAATTTTGACCATCGCTGTTCTTTAACGTGCCCTGACATCGCGCAATACACGGGCCTCTACCATTTCGCCTCCATCGAAATGCGACCGCCGTGGCCTGGATCGAAACCGTGGCCGTCGGTTCAGCAGCCGAGCACCCTAGCCACTTATCCACCGAGGCTGAAGGAACAGCACTTTCACTGCCAAGGATACTGTTAGGGACGAGAACGATTGACGGAAAACAAGTAAAGTGGTTGCTTGGGCGTGTTGGTACGACATATTGGGGGGGGAAACAGCGCGAAAGACGAAAGACCAGGCAGAGAAAGACACAAACAATAGCGCTGAAAACGGGCAATTCGGACCAAAAACCGGCCATAGTTCGAAACTGTCGCACTCTCCTGTTTTACGGCGAAGTGCATTGGTATCAGTTTGTAAATTCACTTGTATAGGACGTCTAGCCTCTCTTTCTTAGTAAATATCTAAGTGTTTCAAGCTTAACCACAAATGTCCTGAAAGAAAAGCAACACGGTGAAGTAAGGAAGCCAAAAAAAAACCACGCCATATCCACGAAGCGAATGATGATGAGTGGGCGAAGCTCGATCGTTTTCATCCATGGCAGAAAGAGAATGTGTGGTCTGGAACGCGCTTATAATTCATGGTCATCAGCGTCATCGTCATCGTTATCACGTGTAGTGGGTACATTCCACTATACTGGAACGCGCTTATACTTCATCGTTATCAAGTGTAGTGGGTACATTCCACTATACTGCGTCATCGTCATCTTTATCAAGTGGAGTGGGTACATTCCACTACACGTGGCTACCTACCTACTACTACTACTACAGAGGAGGGACAGACCCACTTCGCCCCTAAAATCACGCCATATCCACGAAGTGAATGATGTCATCGTCATCGTTATCACGTGTAGTGGGTACATTCCACTACACTGGAACGCGCTTATACTTCATCTTTATCACGTGTAGTGGGTACATCACACTATACTGCGTCATCGTCATCTTTATCACGTGGAGTGGGTACATTCCACTATACGTGGCTATCTACCTACCTACTACAACTACAACTACGACAACTACAGAGGAGGGACAGACCCACACCCTTAGGAGCTTCGCCCCTAAAAATTGAAGGACACTTAGTAAATTCCAAAGTGTGTTCGGCCAAAGCCTGTGGCCATTCCACTGACTATGCCATGTCTTGTTTTAGGGGCGAAGCTCCTTATCCCGTGGGTCGTGCGTCCTATGTTTGTAGTAGTAGCCACCTGCTGATGACGATGACGATCGCGATGCCATACAACACATGGCGATGACGCTGCCATCACGGCACATCACGTTCCATCCGTCCATCAAGGACGGACGGATGGACGCGAGTATGAGCCATTAAAGGCTTTCGCCTTAAAAGATGACGCGCACGAGCGCCGGTGTGGTTTGCAGTGAGAGACGCGCTCTCGGGCGTCGCTGCTTGCTTTTCTTATTTCGTTGCGTTGATTTTCGTTCAGCACCCACGTGCTTCCACTAAAAACTCAGAACTTTAAATTTACATTTACTTACTGACCCACATCACCGTTCTTCCTCTTTCCAAGTAACAATGTCACTGCGTCTTTAACGCGCGTGAATATGATTTATTTTAAGCCTGAATATTTGATGAATTGAAAGTGGATTGCCGAAAATGAAACATTGACATGATAATATCTCAGGTTTTGCTTGCCTAAACCACGATATGATTTGAGGCACGCCATAGTAGGGAGCTCTGGAAATTTCGTCCATCTGTTGTTCTTTGCCGCGCACCGAGATCGCACAATGCACGGGTCTCCATCAATTCGCCTCTATCGAGTTGTGACCGCCGCGGCCGGGATCGAACCCGCGACCTTCGGCTTAGAAGGAGAGCACCACCGCCGTTGCACCTCCATGGTGGACTGACAACTTGTCTTGCGCTCCCTCAATGTACCCTGTTTTTTTTTTGCAATCGCTTACTTTTGTTAGTTTAGCATAACCAACAAAAAAGCTACTAACAAGCCTTTGTTTCAGCTTCGAAAGTCCTCCATACCATGAAAATGCTAACAGTGGCTCTGGCACTAATATCGCTATCAGTATTAGTTGCCTGTCAAACTCGCTGTCCAGTTAGAAGTGTGCGTGGTAAGTAATATCCGAGAACACATCCTCTTCTGTAAAAGTATTCGTATATTCATAAACTAGACCGAGTCTTATTTTTCTAGGCCCCAGTGAAATTAAATGCAGTGACGCACTATGGTATTTCTCTTGTAAGAAGTAATGCCATTTCGTTTATCGTTTTTTAAATGCGAAGCATTTCTTAGCGAACTTCGGAAACTTTGAGCATATCCATGTGTCTATCAATCGAGCCGCCTACGACTATGCGCTCTCCAGACTGTATAATTACTGGGATTTATACCAGAAGTGGTATCGCATACCATGACTGTATGAGGAACGTGAATAACTGGCCATATCATGAAAATAATGAATAACTTGTCATGAATGGTATGGTTTACAAGCCATGCCGTAGTTCTCCTGCGGCCGTTTCTTTAACTTGATATATACAAAAACTGGTATGATGAGACATTTATGTATCACCAACATAAATGACAGGTGGTAATGTGAAAATCACGACGCGCATGTCATGTACAACATGATTTACATGCCACGCTCATGGTGCGCTGACGGCCCTTTTGCTAGCTTGATATACACCAAATTTGGTATTGCGTGACGTGACTATATGACGAGCATAAATGA
Source organism: Rhipicephalus appendiculatus (assembly GCA_030522465.1). Classification (NCBI taxonomy): domain Eukaryota; kingdom Metazoa; phylum Arthropoda; class Arachnida; order Ixodida; family Ixodidae; genus Rhipicephalus; species Rhipicephalus appendiculatus. The sequence continues at coordinate 60,422 of JALIZH010012639.1, read as the reverse complement.
GAAGTGGTGACATGGAAATCGTGACATGTTATGTGCAATATGACTTGCGTGCCATGATCATGGCACGCTCACGGCCGTTTCTCTAGCTTGATATTGGGCGCGAGGCCCACCACTGGAGGCGCGGGCGCTGCAATCGCTGTGACGTACAGGGTTGGATCACGTGATCTCTGCTCGCTCTGGCGAAGGGAAGCGGACGATTGAACGCGTTGTTTTTAACCACGACTTCGCGGTGTTTTCACTTTTGAACGGCGTTGTTTTGCTCTCACTTCGTGTGTGCGAACTTCTGGAGACTACAAAATCCTGAAAAGAGCAGTAAATGTTATCGGCGGTGTGGTACTCTTCTGCTCCGTGCCACAGTGCACGGAGCAGGAGCCAGGCGTACGCGAAGGAGCCAGGCGTACGTGAGCTTTCCCTTTTACCCCTACCCTGCTTTGCAAGAGCATGATGCCGCTGTCGCATGTCTTTATTTGATTTTATTTCAAGCTCACTGCGTTAAAATGGACATCGAGCACGAACGTTCACATAAAAGCAGAAAGTTTCAGTTTCCGCACGGGAGCCTCGTTCGCAACGAAAAATGAGTGTGGAAACAGTTCGGTTATGTATGTTTTAATTAAAATACGACGTAGCAACATGCGTACAGTGGGAAGTTGCCGTCAATACATTTAAGAATGTGCGCCGTCGTCTGAGTTGTCAGAGATTCAAAATAAAGCCGAAAAGTCCAGTTGTTTTCCCTTTCTGCTATCTTTACCCTGTTCCAGTCTATTTCGTGGCCAGTTGCTTCTGCGTGTTCGGCCAGCGCGTTCGACGAAAGCTTTTTTCTTACGTCATACATGTGCCGCTTGAGTCTTTGCTAAAAGTTGCTTCTCTCGCCGAGGTAACATTTACCACAGTCTGCGCCACCCTCCTCCCCGGGTGTCCATGTTAGTTCTCCTCATGTGTGTTCCCGACCCGACCACACGGGTTTCCGTCCGCAAATTCAGCTCACGGGGTTCCTTGCCTGTAGATTACGTCTGTAGAATGCGCCCACAGCCACTGGCACTTGTTCTTCTCTGTGTTATTTTGAGTTACAGGCGAAAACGTGGTCAGCTTCGAAAAATGATTCCCCTTGCAACAGCTGCCTGCCGCGAAATGTCATACAGCTCATGAATGAAGCTCTGGACACTGGTATTTTCACTCAAACATGAAACTGTCATTTAGATCACGGAAAGTAAGACCTCGCAGCATGCTCATTAAAGGACGCAAAGTAATACGGCCGGCTGGCACACGGTGCATTTGCTATCGTGATCGAGCCTGGTTGGGATCGTATTTTTCGATTGCAATTGACCCCTTTGTAGAAGCTGTAGAACTGATCGAATCATCCAAAATTCTCACCCCCTGTGTGGCTCGATTGCGAGTGAATGTGCACCGTGTGACAACCGTCGAAAATTTGCGCAATAAGGGGCAACAGATTAAGATCGTGCCGCAGAGAAGATTTTGCTCGTGTGAAATTTTACCTATATCTACAACTCTGAATGAGCCACGTGCGTGCGTGTGACTCTCTTGCGCTTGCCTCCAATCAACAGAAAAGTTGCGGCTGCATGCAGCTGTAAGAATGCTCGGTTTCTTTCCAAAAAGCGGGGAATCCGCTTGCGGTGTGCTAAACAGGAATGTAAATTTGCGCATGCTTGTCGTGTCAACCACGGACCGTTTTTGGATGCAAACCTGCAATGAATGATGTAGCACGGCTGTGCTCATTTCTTGCAGCAAAAATGTGTTCATTTGCCGCAAGCGCGCGTTAATGCCTGTTTGATGTTTCAATTCGACACAGAATCACTCGTTAGCCTTTACAAAAGCTGTGCGCTCGGACCATAGCAGACGACGCCGGCAATCAGGCTTTGTGAGAAGCGTAAAAATTTTTCGGAGTAGTTATTTAGCATTTCGTACAGTCAGTGAAGGAGCCGCAGCAGTACTTTGCTGATTTCGTCGAAGTAAAGTACAACAAGAATCATAAAAAAAGGAGACGCGAAAGCGGCTGCGGGCTGTGCGCGAGAAGGCTGGCGGAGCAATCCAACCCTGCACGTCACAGGGATGCCTCCGCGTGGTGGCGCCACGGTATGTCCTCGCGCCCAATACACCAAATCTGGTATTGCGTGACGTGACTGTATGATGAACTGCAAAAGTATTGAAAGTTGGGCTAGTTGGTATGGCAGCATAATGGGTACAGCGCGAAAAAACGACGAAGACGGAAGGCAGAAGGGACACAGACGAGCGCATGTATGATGAACATAATGACAAATGGCAATAAGGAAATCATGACATGTCATGTGCAACATGACTTGCATTCCACGCTCATGGCGCGCTCGCGGCCGTTTCGTTAGCTTTACACCAAATTTGGTATTGAGTGACATGACTGTATAACGAACATAAGTGGCAGGTGCTAACATGAAAATCTTCGCGTGCATGTCATCTACAACACCATTTACATGCCACGCTCATGGTGCGCTTGCGGCCAGTTCGCTAGCTTGATATACATTAAATTTGTTATTGCGTGACATGTCTGTATGAAAAAAAATTAATGACAGATCCTAAAATTAAAATAATGAAATCCATGTCATGTACAACATGATTTACATGCCACGCTCGTGGTGCGATCACGGTCGTTTCGCTCGTTTAATATACAAGTTCGATATTGCATGACGTGACTGTATGACAAACACAAATGAAAAGTGGTTGTATAAACATCATGACATGTCATGTACAACGCGATTTACATGCCACGCTCATTTTGCACTTGAGTCCAGTTCGCTTGCTCGATATGCACCAAAGTTCGCATTGCATGAAGTGACTGTATGACGAGCATAAATGACAGGTGGTAACATGAAAATCATGACATGCATGTCATGCGCTATGCGATTTACATGTCATGCTCATGGTGCGCTCGCGGCGATTTCGCTAGCTTGATATACACCAAGATTGGCTTCGTGACGTGACTGTATGACGAACATAAATGACAGGTCCTAACATGTATGTCATGATGTTCATGCTATGTACATCATGATTAGCTCCTCTCTGGCTGCTTCGCATTACATCGATTCCCACAATGCGTGAGATCTGCCGTTTTTTTTAATACTCAGAGCTCGTTTCCTTCATGCTGTGCAACTGATGTCATATTACGTTCTAAAGTACGTAAACGTGATTTTATAATTTTATCAAACGGCGCGGCAGTATAAGGTTTTACAGAATTTATACATACACCACCTCAAAACAATCGCGTTGCCTTCCCAACGAAAGGTAATGCAGTTTACCAGGCTTATTCACTATTAATTTATGATACCCAGAAACGTCAGCTGACAGGGTGTTATGCAAAGAACGCGAAATCTCTATTTGGTACTACAGTGATTATGGCCATATGGTAAAAGTACACGCCACATTGACGCCCCGTGCTGCTACTGCCGTTTGCCGAACAGCGAACCATAATGGATGCGCAAAAGGATAAAAATTCGGCAGATCCCAAGTATCACGGGAATCGATGTTATACGAAGGATGCGGAGGCAAGATGACTGGGTTGTAAATTTTTTATTGAGCGAACAATTACGAAACGACGTTAAAGCACCTCCACCACTTGCGACGTAGCAGTTACGCGACTTTAATTAGGCCCGAAGACATGGCGAAGAGACCACACCCAAGAGCAAAGATCACAGTTCAGCCAAGTTCCCACAACCGAAGAAGAAGAGGCACACACACGTTGATGAGCATGCACGAAGAACGGGAATGTGTCTGATGAACGCCCACAATATGTACAAATGTATGCACAGACATATGTTGAACACTCGCATATTTTTCATGTAACCAATTGTTTACAGTTTCGTAACGATGCCAACAGAAACATTGGTATTACCAACACCAGAAGCGGTATGCTGATATGTAGCACTTGCGCTTGCGAGGATGGTTGCCCTGGAGATGCTTTGTGGACAAACTACAGTGGATGGCGCTTAAATATACAATCTACGTTGACCCGACAAGACGCCTGCCTGAAACTGACGTTTCACCAGCATTACGCCTGCATAGGGTAGGGCCTTTTTCCAAAGCAGTTCGAATCCTGGCGTGGCTCTGTGGTAGAATGCTTGATTGCCACGTAAATTGCTGGGGTTTGATTCCTGCTGGGACCCTGATATTCATTATTTCCATTCGTTAGGGTCAACGCTGTCGACGTCAGTTTTTCTTAACTCTCTCATTCAAACATTTTCACGTTATTCATGTCATAACCAGCCAGACATACCTTCCCATACAAATCTTTGTCTACCCCAACTTATGAAGGCAATCACGAGAGCACCCAGACGTAGCCGGATAGATAGATAGATAGATAGATAGATAGATAGATAGATAGATAGATAGATAGATAGATAGATAGATAGATAGATAGATAGATAGATAGATAGATAGATAGATAGATAGATAGATAGATAGATAGATAGATAGATAGATAGATAGATAGATAGATAGATAGATAGATAGATAGATAGATAGATAGAAACGCAAAATGCTTTCAGTATGCAACGAAATGCTTTGCATTTAAAAAGCCAAACTTGGCCTTCCTGTACAACATGCAGTGCTTGGCAGTAGCGAATATACAGAAGTTGCAGATAATATCTGACACAATGTCTCGGTATCATCTGTCTGAATCGAGGTACCTCTAATAAGGCGTCTATCGGTATCTGGATTTCCGATATATTACATAAAGTATCGTGTATCTTAACATACAAGATACTGCGATAGCAACATGACCGTGCAAAGCAATAAGATGATACTCGCTGCTGAAGATGATACTGCTGCCGCAAACTCACCTGAATAAAACCCCAGGGAGCGGCGCTCTCATTTTTCGACAGGGTCTGCCAGAGAGGGCAGGCGATGAGGAAGAAATTAAATCTTATAAGGTGAACTTCTTGGCTAGTTGATTGAGCATCTTGATCCATGGAACAGCACGGAGAGAAACGTAATCGTGCGACCTGTTTTTTATTTCTTTCATTGTCACAAAAGCCTTAAATTACAGCCCGCCGGCCCTTTCAGAGGAAGAGCGCCGTGGTGTCGTGTCGGGAGTCCTCTCACAACTGATTTTGTGGCTACGGCGCCTCCGGAGCTTTCCCACACCTGAAGCAAAAGGCACGTGTTGGTGGAATGCATCTCCAGTGGGGATGCCTACACCACGAAAGAGTTTGGCTGCTTCGCCACTTAACGTTGAACCAGCAAAGAGCGCTGTCATCGGTGTCGCGAGTCTCGCGAAGGCGGCCTGCGCGGAGTGTGCTGCGCAACGTATTGAGTAGTGGGCAGAACCGGGCACCACGTCGGCTACCGAAGCTGGCGAGACCATCAGCGGCACCCCGTCAACTCCCCTAGGAGCACCACGAGCTGGCATGGTCCATACGGAACTTTTTATTGTGATTATATCCTCGCATTACTGTGCGCTGCGTCGCACACAAATCTCCAAAGCGGGAGCAGCATCTTTTTTAAATATTTTTTATTTCTCTAGATTTTGTGGTAGTATATATCGCATTGAGTCATTTTATTAACATACGGCGTTAACGGAAGTTGTAACTGCAGTGTTCTTTTAGCGCATAGTTTGTTTTGTTGTTCTTTTTTAATTGCGCTCTTTGGTATTCCTCTTAGTTAATTTTGTTATATGTTGCCATTGCCCTCGTTCAAATTAAATGCTTATTTCTTCTCTGTCCTAAATACCCGCGTCTGCTCTATGAGTCCGTCAGTCAACGCGAACATCCCTACATGTACAACACCGCACGTGTCGACCGGCCATCAAAAATTCCAAATGCACTACCTCGAGGCCTTTGAAAGGCCGCAGGCCTGAGCCTAAAGTGGCCGCCTAGAAGTTTTCCGCAACGCCGTAGTTAGAGCGCCGGGTCGTCACCGAAGTGTACGACTCTCATCGATCACCGTTGTTTTCCACACTTATATCTGAAAAATAAAAAGAGGATAGCCTTATTTTAGGGCTGGCGGTCCCACGCAACCAATTTTCCAAAGGGTGGATGCCATCTCAAGAGACAATGTACTCTGTTCTGCCGAGCACTATGCCAGAAGTGCGCTTGCACTTATTTCACCGGTAGGTACGCGACACGACAGCAGCAATTCTGTGCCACCCACAGCAGCGGCAGATGTTCAACTATTTCGCCGAGGCTGCGACCGGTTAAGTTAGACCCAGGGGCCTTCAGGTAACCTGATGCGGCTACCTTTCGAGATGAGTAGCCAGAAATTGCCCAGTGCAAGGTCGGTGTACTCCTCTAGCCATTAGGAAAAGCCAGTGGGTTTCCGGTCGACACTGGGAATCGAACCCGGGACATACTGCATTCGAAGCAGCCACTGAAATATGTTATCACCGGGGCGGTGGCTACATGGTTCAGCACAAGATGCCACGATAAATAGAATTGTATGGCGTCCTTTACACCCAAACATATTTTTATCTTCCGTGTTTTCGAGATTGCCAGTAACCACGCATGGGGTAGTGCTGGTGCCTGCATTTGGTCTGGTCGGCGAGTTTGCTGACGGTGACCGCTCAACTGATAGCAATAAATCCCAATATTACAACACGAAGGCCATCATCAGCACAATTACTCTGAAGCAACAGTAAATAAAAGCGTAACTTTAGCGATTGTTGTGTTTCTTGTATAACGTAAATATGATGGTTGTGCATTTCTAACAGCTTCACATTGGCCAGGGAGAACAAGGGCAGAACTTTTGTCCGAGCGTCTTAGATTTTAAAACGAGATAACTGAACAGGAATGAGATATACATATCTGCATAACATTTTTTAGCATCTTTATTTCCAAAGGTCGCAATATCGCTGAAATATTTCGCGTGATTATGATGATGACGCAAGCTTAATCCTGACTTTCTTTCATTATCCTTGTGATATTCATGAAGCCTTAGCTTAGCCCTTGTTCTCTATTTGTACGCTGTTTCAATTAATTATGAGCCAGGACAACCTACGCTGTACTGCAGGACAGGAGGGTTTTTCTTTAACAGTGCTTTCTGACCCACGGGGCTAAAGGATCGCAAGGTACGACTCCGCGAAGGCGTACTTAGCCTGCCTGCAAGCTCAAACGAAAATCTGACCCGAAACAAAACGCGTGCAAATATAACTTTAAGCCCACAAAATAAACTTCAACGAAACGGCCATCCTGTCAAGCGAGACCGAATAGAGGGAAATATTCCTCCATGAGTCGTGTACTACAAAGGGAACTGCACAAAACCTCAATCATTCCTTTAGAATACACAGCGCTTAATAAACACAAACACATCAGGCTAGAGCAAGGACAACAACGCCCATCCTTGTTCTCGCTCAATGCGTTTGTGTTGATTAAGCGCTGTGTATTCAATGGATCCGTACCAACGAGCTCGCCTCAGCACCCTCTTAATCGTTTCCTCGGAACCCTCCGATCGGTGTATGCGAACGAGCAGCAGCAAAGCGTTGTGTCAATGACCGCCGCGCAAATGTCTATAAAAAGCCACTGCAACGCCGCCATGGTCCCTCCTGAGGAAGGAACTGGGCTGCTTCCGAAACGTCGGGTTTGGCGTGTTTTTTGTGGCTTTCGTTGGAGATAACTTGAAAGTTTTTGAGTTTGGCTTCCTAACGATACACACTTCTGTCTATTGTTTAACTTAAAATATATGTTTCCATGCATATCTACGGATTTCTTCCATAGTTCTTTGTTGTTGATAGCCATGAATTCCCGATTGTTTTGACGCGATCAGTTCTTTAAAAGTTTTTGAACGAATAACAGTGATTCTCGAAATCTTAATTTAGTTCTTTTCGTCGCAGCAGTGCACCAAGCAGCCCAGCTTCTTCCATTATGGGGAGTTTTGAAAGAGAATGTGTTGTCAGTCACCGGTGCTCATCAGCCGCACGAACGGGCGGCGTGCTAATTCTTTTTTTACACGGAATTATCAATGCAGCATCAGAGCGCTTCCGAGCAAAAGCTTTAAAGGGTCGCGAATACAACCCTACTGTCATCCGAAAGGTGCAGGTGACGATGCTGGCGTCCAGTACCCCTTATTCACGTCACTTCGGCTTGCTTTCTCCTTCCACCGCCTGCGCTGACTGGCTGCGTGAGCTGAGGTGCGAGGGGCATAACGGTGATTTTAATCTTATGTAACCGCGCCACTAGTTCCATGATTACAAAACGAATCACGGCATATTAGTTTTCGAGTGGGTGTGCCCGCTTGAGAAAAAACTTCAGCTCCTAAAACTTCAAAATCAGTGCAGTTTCATTTAAATGGCCATGTATTTTGTCCCAGGCTTTTAGTTTTTATTAGCACCCCCCTTTACCTTTCCCAATTACTCAGCAGCCAATTGGACATCTACAATTATTAACCTCGCTCCCTGTGTTTGCCTTACTTTTCACTCTCTCTTTCTCTCCCGCTCTCTTTCTTGTACTCGGCAAAATTACGTACAGGGGCTGAGACAAAGTGTCATCTGAATGATTTGTCCTTGGGAAGAATACGTACTGGTGATACGGATGCATTACTCTGCAAGTTTATATTGGCATCTATCATGTAATTAAAAACAGCGCGAACATGAAATTAAGCGCTTTAACCCTTTCAGTCCCAGTGATTCCATTTGGAATCATAAATTATGTAGGTGAGTCAGCAAGCATCTGGTAAAGATAAAGCGTTGTTCTTCCTCAAGAGCCCGTATTTAGCATCTCACCTACATGTGGTGTCAACATGGCACACTCAATAAAGCAAGGTCACGTCTGAACGAAGAAATTACAGAAGCGGTTGTGCTGTTCGCGCATTTTGCTGAGGCAGCGTCTTCTTTCACTGTGCAGAGATAGGGCATTTATTTTAGTTCTGTGCCGGAAATTTGAATTTTGGCTATTGGACATTATGCTATCCTGTCTAAATAACATTTTAAGTAATAAACAAAGTAAAAATTGTGGAAATATTATTAAATAATAAATATTTATTAAATTAATTGTCCCATTAATTACTCTTCACTGAAAAGTGTGAGCAAATATTTTTTTCAGTTTTTTTTGGACTACCACGATCATGCGCATCTCAAAATGGAAAAACTAGTTGCTTACATTGAAAATAGTTAATTCGGGACTGAAAGGGTTAAAAAGTGGTTTAAGCGATAATTCAATAAACAGGCCAATCTCGCAGATACATGGCTTTTTTCTCTTCGCTAAACATATGTCTTGTTTATGCAACGGCAGCACGATGACAAATGACCGACAGGTATGCTTCTACAATAAATAAAACGCCGTAGCATTATTTTAGTTTTTTTTTTTGGGGGGGGGGGTGGGGAGGTTACACTAGGTATGACAAAAACCTTAAACATGGTTTTTCTCTTGGCCCTACTTAAGCGCCTGTCGTGTTGTTGGAAGCATGCGGCGTCATCTGTTATAGTTCTTGACAATATGAGCGACGGCACGTTTAACATTTCTAGGTGCGTGTTGGTATGACGGAAGACTATATCCAGCCGGATCTCATGTGTCATCCATTAATCCCTGCGCTTTTATCACTTGTTCACACACTGGACAGACGCTGACAATTACTGGGTAAGCAGTTTAAATTTTTTTAGAAATATGTGACTGCTACGGAGCATGCTTAAGAAGCGCGAAAGAAACACATTGACGAAGAAGAGATACACGCAGGACAGGTTCTTTCTAACAACTAGTTTTCCTAACGGAAATCTCAAGACTTCTTATCCGAACAGAACTGCGCGAGGTACTTGAACAACATCAGCGCACATAGAAAAACTCGTGAAATGGCTAAACAGTCACAAAAAAGGAGATAGTAGGGATGTCTCTTTGAGTGATATGGAAATAAAAGGATGTCTTACACCGTCATCTTTGTGCTGTGAAATGAAAAATGCTTCTACGATTTTCCTAGATGTTTGGTAATAATGTTTGGGGCTGTACTTTGAAGTACCTTGACAATCGTGTCCACTAATAGCGCATTATATTTTATTATTTTTAAATATTCGTCTTTGTTCCTTCTTGATGTACTAATAACGCCATAAGTTAATGCCGTAGTATAGCTGTTAAAAAAATTGGCGAAGCTTGCACTTACACGCGCAAGACTTGAAACAGGGAAATTGTACCATTCTGAAGACTACTCTGATTGCCTATAGGTCGTTTCTAGGCCTTAGGCAGGAGAAGCAAGATGTTTCTAGATTACTTCTAGGCCGTTGCTATGCTTCAGCTAGTTGATATTATGCAGTTTCTACGTTGGTTCTCCGCGCAGAGAGGTTCGGGTTGAAGCATAGTCTCATACACGGGTACGTCGTCGCTGGTGTAGGCCTTCCAGCACCTCGGGGTATTCTCGCAGGAGCCATTGCTTTTCCAGTTCTCTGATATTCTCTCGTTCTAAGTGTTTCGGTTCTCCAGCTCTCCGCTGTTCCTTCGCAGCCATTTCTTGGGTTGCCTTTCTCCTTTTTTGTTGAAGTTGTGCATAGTGGGACTTACCCAATTTCTGTGGTCCATACCCATTTATGATTGTAATAATTTCCTGATAGCCTGCACAAAATTCTGTGGCACATACCAGTTTCTTTGGCCAATGGTTGCCTTCTTCATTTTTAGGGGACCAGCGGTGTCTAGTGATACCTCCTGAATTATTAATGGCGCATGCCCATTTACGACGGTGATAGTTTTTTAAGGCGAAAGCCTTTAATGTCTCATGCTCACGTCCGTCCGGTGTCCGTCCGTCCGTCCGGTGTCCGTCCGTCCGTCCGTCCGTCCGTCCGTCCGGTGTCCGTCTGTCCGTCCGTCCGGTGTCCCTGCGGTGTCCGTCCGTCCGTCCGTCGATCCGTCTGTCCGTCCGGTGTCCGTCCGTCTGTCCGGTGTCCGTCCGGCCGTTCGTCTGTCCGTCTGGTGTCCATCCGTCCGACCGTCCGGTGTACGTCCGTCCGGTGTACGTCCATCCACACCCCCACTGCGCATGCGCCAACCCATTAAAAAAAATTAAAATAAAAAACCTCCTCTCCACCTCTCTCTCCTCTAGGCATCCCTCCCCGCGGAGGCCACACCCTCACTGCGCATGCGCCAACCCATTAAAAAAAATAAAAATGAAAAACCTCCTCTCCACCTCTCTCTCCTCTAGACATACCTCCCCGCGAAGGCCACACCCTCACTGCGCATGCGCGTCCCCTCCCTCTCTCCCCTCCAACGCCCCCCCCCCCCCCCTTTCTCCTCTCCTACGCTCCCCCCTCTCTCCTCTAGGGCATCCCTGCCTGCGGCGACCACACCCGCACTGCGTATGCGCGTCCCCTCCTCTCTCTGCTCTCCTACGCTCTCCCCCTCTCTCGCCTCGCGACGCCGACGCAGACAGCGTCTGCTAGCGAGTTTCTTGGGTGAAAAAACCGACGGCTCGCGCTGCACAACCGTTCACTGGCCACCCCGCATATATGGCAATGGATCTTGACCTGGAAGGTGGTGCCGGTGGGAGATTTCTCCTGTGCGTTGTGGAACGATAAAAAAACTCCCCATCTCCCGCTAAAGGGAACCAAGTGTGGATGGGAAGCAGTGGGGATATAATTAGCTTGAGCGGGAGGAACGTCGCCGCTCTCATTTCACGGCAGCCGTCCGGGCGCTCATCGCGGCATTGCACAGGAGAGAGAATGAGGCGCGCGCGCTCCGTCATTTTTGTACCGACGTATACCGTGGCACCCCCAGCGGGGTATGCAGCTGCCACACCACCTGTCGTGCGCGCCGCTCCGTAGAGGATTCCTAGAGGAGAGAACGGGGGGGGACCGTAGGAGAGGAGAGAGAGGGGACGTGCATGCACTGTGGGGATGTGGGACGCCGGAGCCGCTCCGTAGAGTAGAGAGGGGGAGAGGACGCACATGCGCTGTGGGACGCCGGAGCCGCTCCGTTGAGCGGATGATTCCTAGAGTAGAGAAAGGGGGTGAGCGTAGCAGAGTATAGGGGGGAGGGGACGCGCATGCGCTGTGGGACGCGGGGGCCGCTCCGGGGAGTAGAGGATTCCTAGAGGAGAGAAAGGGGAAGGGGACGTGCGTGCGCTGTGGTGGTGTTTGACGGACTAAGCCCCCTCCAAACACATGCAAGCAAGATCAAGGAATGGGGTCCACCTGGGCGACAGACACCACCTGCCTAGCCATTGCTAAGCAGCCTCTCTGTGCTCTCGGCCATGACTCTCATGACTGTGATAGGGTTGACGGCCTTCATATTACTACAGTGTTCTGGTTCACCTAATGGGTGCTTCCCTACTTCATGAACGTGGCCGGACGCGGGACGCGGGACGCGGGACGGGGGGACGGGGGACGGGGGGAGGGACGGACAGAGCCCCGAGCATAAGATGCTTCGCATCTAAAAAATTCGCAGCGTGCGCGTTAACTAAAAGTGGACTGCGGGTCTCTGTGTCCAGTCCGAGTCTTCTGTCTCTCATTGCCCATTGGCAGCAATTGGGATGTTCCAGTAGGAAACACCGGTCCATCACTGCGTGCTTTGCGCCCCCCCAGGTTTCTCTCCTGTGCAACGCTGCGATGAGCGCCAGCGTCAACGTGTAAGCGTTAGCGTGTAACCAGTGTAAGCGTTAGCGCCCGCTGCTTCGCATCTACACATCGTTCCCTTTAGCGGGAGATGGTGTAATCTTTAAGACGAAAGACTTTAATGTCTGATGCTCACGTCCGTCCGGTGTCCGTCCGTCTGTCCATCCGTCTGTCTGTCTGTTCATCCGTCTGTCCATCCATCCCTCTGTCCGTCCGTCCGTCCGAGCTCTGGCACGGAGCCAGGTGGCCGCCGGGATGCGCAGACGGAACGCCGGTCGCGTCGGACTCTATAGCGCTCGCGCTTTGCTTGCGTAGCGTCGCTGTGCCCATAGTTTGCAATCATTCTGACGGACGCCGTCTCAATGGACCCATGCGTTCACGGAATACACTTTCCAATTTACAAAGGGTCCGTCCATTTAAGAGCTGGAACGCGGATGGCGTTTGCACGATGCGCAAAGCGCGAGAAAATACTAACGCATGCGGCCGGAGGAAGATGAGTCTCGCGTCTCGCTGCGATTCGCGGTAAAAAATTAAAGAAGAAAACACGCACCCATTCGGTTTGTGTCTTATCCCACTGAGAGTGTAAAAGAAGAAAAGGCATGGCATAATCAGTGGAATGGCCACACGCTTTCGCCGAACACACTTTGGAATGTGCTAAGTGTCCTTCAATTTCTTTTTTTGCTACGGGGTGAAGAAGGAACGATTTCCTAAACAGCTTCGCTGCTAATATACTGCACTGTTACTACGGTGTGATGTTTCTCATGTGCAGTATCATGGTGGCTATCAGTGCGATTTTCTCCAAATCTTTCTTGAGAAAGAGTGCCTGGACCGCAAATCTGTGACACCACTTCCCGAAGAACTCAGTGAGCAGCAGGCATGGAACAGGCGTCTTTTGAAGACTAAGACATGTCCTCATTTACAAAAGCTGCACGCAGTATATCCAGATAGATGAACGGATGTGTGTTCCTGATAGGAAAGCATTCCAACACCACCACACGTACCGTACATCCACTCGGAGAGACCAGTCTCGGTCGACTTTGGCAAAAGACAAGAAATGCGAACGTAGTCTTGGGAGACGCTACTTCCTGAACTGCACCTGGGAAGCCAGCTGGCGACGCTGGGTAAAGCCCAGCGAGTAGTTGCAGCCAAATGGGTTCTGAAAGACGGGCCCCATGCATGCTTATTCACCAACTGCTTTCTTTCGTTCAAATTTATTAAGGCTGATACCTTAGATGCCTCATTAAACTCGAGAATGAACCATTAGTGTCCCTCGACGTTGGCGTCAACGCGAGTGATACAAAAATAATCATCATCAAGCGATGACGTCACCATGTTACGTCATCATCACGTCATCACAGGGCATGGCCGCGTGGTCGAAGGTAGGCTGAACTCGAAGGCAGTGCAAAACCAGACGAGCTGCAGAAAGCTTACCATTAACCGATTCTGGAGGCGCACACAGCTTTCGGAGGGGGGAGGGGGTGATCCGTACATTGAGTGAGAAGAGATAGAAGATAGCTTTCACCTTCGAGTCGTTTTAGGCGAATGCATAAGGGACCCTTGTTAGTTGTGTCTCTCTCTCTCTGCAGGATCTGAAAGGCACGTTCACACATCGAAATTACCTCTAACAACAATGATTCCAACGGATGACACTAAAGAAGTTTTCGAAGCACTGACGCACTTGGCACCGCTCTGCGTGCATTGTTCAGAAGTACATGAGCAAGTTCTTTTTGGGTAGTTGTTGTGCACTTCGATGTAACGTTTAATTTCCCCCCTCACGACCAGGCGTGAGCTACATTTCCCAGTTACCTTGCGGCAAACATTGCCATGCTGTGAAGGCGAATAAATCCCGCCTCCCTTCGCTCTTGAGTTGCAGCTCCTCCTTGTAAGGTTAATGGCAACAGTGTCGCCAAGGCGTACGCTGCCAATGAGCGATTGGCACTGGCAAAAAAATCGAGTGAATCCAACATAACAGCCGCGTACTGCAGGCCGTCATTAGCTGAATTTTCGAGAGTTCAATATGTCCTCGAGTCTGCAGCTACGATGAAGAACGTGATTGTTCGGCAACCCGCGCTATGTTGCGAGAGACTACATTGTACGTCTTGACGGCGACCGGTCGCTGCCTCCCTCACTAAATTTTACGCCACCTCTTTCTTTGATAAATCTCTCATGCCGGTGCCGGCATGAGAGTATAGCGTAGTATAGCGTAGTAAAGCAGCTACAAACATAGACTTCAGAAGGTTACAGGATGGCAAAACACCGTAAACAGATATCGTTATGTATGTCATGCACAGCTGACGGACGGAATCTGAAAAGCACGTTGAATGCCGAATTTCGGAAGGGTTGCCGTGTGGGCGAGTTGGTTATCCATAAACGCAGCGTTCTCAGCGCGGTACATGAAGGAAAGAGATAGAATTTTACGTGACAGATGAAACCGGCAGCGGCAGTGGTGGCGGCGGCGGAAGCAAAATCGCCACAGAACTCAGCTGTTGCAATGAGTTTTCAAGAGCTTACTGTAAAAGCTGGAAAAGTGCATACTTCAGCAGTCCCGAAACAATGCATCGAACTTTCAATGTTGTGGGCCAATGTTAAAACACTGCGCACTTTCATACTGCACACGAACACTAGATTTTCGTTTTGAGGCGGTGTTCTCGCTCTAGTTATATTTACTGCCTACATACACATGCTCGAATTTTTTGTTCAATAATTTGAAGCGCACCTTTCCTGTTGTTAAGACAGCCTTAGTCTGCAGCGTGCAAGCTTGCAGCGTGCCTGTGTCTAAAGCAACCATACTAAAAAATTCCTGTACGTGACTGACCCATTGCCTGTGGCTTTTTTTGAGAAACACCGTGAAAGGCACGTGGTACGTGTACAACTGTAACCTTATGACTGTGATATTCATGTGGAACGTATACGTGGCAGGAAACAAGTCAATGTGCCCTTTGCGGTAGAATCTGAAGAAAGGCTTTTAGGTACTGGTGAATTATGCGAGAACGTTTTCGCTGAAAGGCTCATCTGCTGAGTCCTGAATGCGTGACTTTTTTCCTGACTTCAGATTAATCTGACTGTTAAGAAAATATTACTCAAATGCAGGTGTCCAGGAACTGCTGGAGGAGATGAGCATCCCCCGGGAGCGGCTGGAGTACCTTTATTATTCTACCCGGAATGTTGTTCAAGATGCCCGAGGATTCGATGAATCGGCACTAGAAACAGTACAACGCATGTCTTCGGGACGACTATTACTACGTTCTACAAATCTGCACAATAAGTCCCTATAAACTATGCAGAATTGCACCCAATATTACCAAGTAATAAATAAGAAGATTTTCGAAAACCCGAATGCGTGCCTCCAGGGCACGGTGTGTCGCAATGAGCATGATATCTTGAAACATCCTGCAAGTTACGCAAAATGTCAAAAAGTCAGCACTGAATATGTAGAGTGAGTAGATAGTTTATGGCACAAAAACGGGCAATTCTGATACCATGCATTATACAGTTTCAGATTAAAGCTATGTGGAACTGACATGAGAAGATGCACCGCGAAACAGACCCACAAGGGAGTTACTAGTGTAGCTGCCAGGTAGTTTTTATGAAATCAGGCGTAAAAGCCCGCTCTTTTTAAACAGTTGTTCATTCTTGCTCTGAATCAACACAAGGCGGCAAACAACCGTTCTCAGGCGAAGCCCAACTGACAAATCTCTAATCCACGGTGTCTTCCTGTTACTGGCAGAACAATTTTAAGGCGAAAGCCTTTAATGTCTCATGCTCACGTCCGTCCGGTGTCCGTCCGTCCGGTGTCCGTCCGTCCGTCCGTCCGGATGTCCGTCCGTCCGTCCGTCCGTCCGGATGTCCGTCTGTCCGTCCGTCCGGTGTCCGTCCTTCCGTCCGGTGTGCGTCCGTCCGTCCGTCCGGATGTCCGTCCGGTGTCCGTCCTTCCGTCCGGTGTCCGTCCGTCCGTCCGTCCGTCCGTCTGTCCGTCTGTCCGTCCGTCCGGTGTCCGTCCGTTCGTCCGTCCGGATGTCCGTCTGTCCGTCCGTCGGTCTTTCCGTCCGCCTTTCCGTCAGTGGAATGGCCACACGCTTTCGCCGAACACACTTTGGAATGTACAAAGTGTGCTTCAATTTTTTATTTCATAACTGACTGGGTACCCTGTACTTAATATCTCCAGAATATTTTTGGCCACGTAGCCTTCTGCGATTTGCGCGTACATGTACGATTACGCTTACGCATTTTGTACCACTTGAAGGGCATTGGTGACCGAATACAAGATGGTGATAATTGATAGCGAACCAGTTTTCTCGTGTTCATTTTGGAAAGAGTGGTTACCTACCGAAGCCATGTTTCTCATAATATTGCACTGTTTCCGTCGCATAACAGAGCATATAATTGTCACACGCTAACGAAAATGTTGTTTGCTATTTTTATGACAGCCCATGACGGCCGAATACGTATTTCGCCAATGCCGCAGTAAGCCGCCAGTGATGACTACATAATCACTGGTATTTTATTAGCAAAAATTGTGCATGCTCGTACTGCCTGACGTATTTCACCTTCTTCGTATAAAGAATGCATATGACATCAAAGTTGGCTTGAGTACAGCCAGAGCGCAGTTCACTACGCCAAAAAAGAAAACCGGAACCATATATTACCTAATAAAAAAAATCACGCCATATCCACGAAGTGAAGTGATGAGTGGGCGAAACTCGATCGTTTTCATCCATGGCAGAAAGAGAATGTGTGGTCTGGAACGCACTTGTACTTCATGGTCATCAGCGTCATCGTCATCATGTGTAGTGGGTACATTCCACTATACTGGAACGCGCTTATACTTCATCGTTATCACGTGTAGTGGGTACATTCCACTATACTACGTCATTGTCATCTTTATCACGTGGAGTGAGTACATTCCACTATACGTGGTTATCTACCTACTACTACTACTACTACTACTACTACTACTACTACTACTACTACTACTACAGAGGAGGGACAGACCCACACCCTTAGGAGCTTCGCCCCTAAAAATCCAAGCTTGTACGTAGCCAGTCACGCGTTATTATTTGTTTTCGGCTTTATTATTTTTTTTTTGTCATAGCGTCATTTCTATTCTCCCTTGACAACAGTGAGGGGTGTCCAATTCCATTTTTTGTAATCTACTTTGCTCGCAGGAGAACATGAAACAGGGAATATGGCTTTGGGTATTTGTATTTGACGCAAACTACACTAGCGAGCTGATAGTCACTGAAAGCGACATTTTGCAGTTGCGCGTGTTCTGACAGGAACACTGAGGGGTTATGTAAGTTTCCTCACTTTAATGGCAGGAACAGCAGCCGATATTGTTACCATAGAGTAACATAAAAATTACAAGAGTGAACACTCCAGTCTGAAGTGGCGCGCTTACGCAGCTTCATGTCGGCCGTTAGAGGGCAATACATCACTGCCTGTCTTCAAGGGAACGCGCGTACTAGTAATCTACTGTAGTAGTACATTTTCTAGTGAACTATACATCTACTTGTCTATGTAGCTGTAGACGTGGCTTTCACTGGCTCGCAGAGCGGCTCTAACTCCGTCTTTATTTATTTATTTATTTATTCATTCATTTATTTATTTATTTATTTATTTATTTATTTATTTATTTATTTATTCATTTGTTTATTTATTTATTTATTTATTCATTTAAAAGGTACTGCCAGTCTGGATGCCAAACTTCGGGCAGGGGTGAGCGGTGCAATGAACATAATATGCAAGAAGTACAAAAGTGGAATACAGAGCAGATTATACAGCAGTAAAAATAGCGTTTAACAAAAAAGCGTTAATTCGCAAAGCAAAAATCATGAAATACTGTCCACAATACCAACGATTGCGCGTGCCATACTAAACAATACAAAAACCGTCCGAAAATAGTGCACGTAAGGTATTGCTGTCTGGGTAAAAAAAAGAAAAAGGAAAACCACCCAAACACTCTGTACAGCTGGTTTACCAGCGAAGCTGAAACGTGCGGTCGAAGGCGGTTGCAGACGTCGCAGCCGAAGCTAACGTGCCGCTCGAGAAACTCGGCTCACCACTGTCGCTTGCATTCGGTTCGGAAGGCTGCCGAATCCCCGGTGCGCAGATGCTGCTTGCGCTTCGCCACACGGGCCTGTTCTTGTGCCCGGACGGCTGCATCGACCCAGCGAACATGAATTCTCCGCGGTTCAGCTGTCGGCGCTGTTCTTGGAAAGTTGTCTGCTGTTCGGGCGTTCGTACCATTCGTGCCCTCCCTATGTGGAAGTTTTAAGTTCAAACTGCTGCGCGCGGGCTCGGCGGCACGGCTCCCAAGGAATCAATGACGTCACTAACGGCGCTGCCAATGGCGCGCGCGCATAGGTGTGACGTAGAGAACGACGTAACTGACGGCGCAGCCAATGGAGACCGTTATCGAAGCTCGTGACGAACGGTTTTTTGTTTCGCCTAGCCGTATACAGCTTTCGCAGTAAAAAGTAGCAGCACCAGGTACCTCCTTTAGTACAAATAAAGTCGGCAACAATGCTAAAGTACACCCGGGCGTGTTAATATACAAGCGCGACAAATTGACCATCAGGCAATCTGTTTCGCTAAGATGGGCACAAGAATAAAGCTCACTGTAAAAGAAAGGAAAGTGCAGATATCACACAGATGGAGCAGGTAATGCACGAAGAATCTTGCGCTATTGGACAGTTCGTTATCGTCGGGTGGGATCGAGCATGAATCGGGTACGAATATTGGTGCAGCATGGCGTCGACGCGACGTCAACGTTATCACGCTCCGTGTTCATGAACATTTAGGGCAATTAATAAGTACGGACAGCAGCAAGGCGATGCGGTAAAAAATGTGCGATAACATGCTCGACGTGCTTCGTGGTCTTCGCTGGGTTCGACTGCCTGAACATCTCTTTGCTTGGCCGCTGCTTGGTAAGGCATCATTATTTTGCAAAGTGCGCATTTTATTCGTCACTTAAGCGTTAAACGCACATTTATTGCATTGAACTATTGGGCGCAGAGAGCTTCTTTGTGCTTTTCACTTCACGCGTGATGTGCGGGGATTGCTTTACATCAAGAAACAGCTGTTCGGAATGCTGTGCAGCACGTTTGAGAGAAAATTGTTTCCTGGCGCGAGAAAGTGAGTCGCCGCTTGCGTCGTTAGGTTTTCTTTGTGCTTACGGTGCCGGTACACGTAGTTCGAATTCATTGCATGTCAAATTGTGCCGAGAGTGCAGCTATGCTTGGGACCGTTATATGGCGATCGCAGCTTGCTTGAAGCCCTTGTTACGAGAGCTATTAGAGGGAACTTACGAAATCAGAAGAATGCGTGTTTGCTGTGGCTACGACGTTTGTTTGCTTTGGCTCTGAAGGTTGCTCCGTTTTAGCTGTGACAACTGCACGTGACTGCTATTCGCGAAAGGGCGATGTGACGTGCGTCGAAGAAAATTTGTACGAAGGCGGGGTAAAAGGCATAGCCAACATTTCTTTTTATTTTTTTTTTTTCAGCTCATGCCGTCGGGAGTGAAGTACCATGGCAGCTACTGCTGCGCTGCGTTGCTCATTGTATGCGTCGGTGGGCGTTTACTACAGCGTTGTTGTTCTGTGAGGTTTTTCATAATTTCTTCTATATGTTTATTTCTTGTGTCAAATTCATTGAAAACGTACGGCAGCTGTATTACCATATCTTGCAGTGCAGTGAAGCCATATTTTGCTGAGGTCGAAGTGACAGCACAAACATTATTATTATTATTATTATTATTATTATTATTATTATTATTATTATTATTATTATTATTATTATTATTATTTGATTTGCATACACAAATACACAACGACACAGAGAAAAGAGGGACAGAGCAAGCATGCCCCACATAGAAAAGACACCAGGCAAACGCCCGATGACTATGCACATGTTTTTTTTTATCACACGTTAAAAAATAAAAAAAGTGCTTACGAAGAATATAACTTGAAAATCAAAGTTTTCATCCCTTCCAACGATTGTAATTTTTTATTTAAGATGTCTGCATAAACACAAAGCGACAATGTGTGCTTGCCGCTCAAGCGATACAGCTTACACGAGGCAACCCGATGCATGCAAACGACGTGTTAAAAAAAGAATCCAAATAGAGCCTCCGGGACGAGCAATAATAATAATAATAATATCTGGGGTTTTACGTCCAAAAACCACAATATGATTACGAGAGGCGCGGTAGTGGAGGGCTGCGGAAATTTTGACCATCTGGTGTTCTTTAACGTGCACTGGCATCGCACAGTACACGGGCCTCTACCATTTCGCCTCCATCGAAATGCGACCGCCGCGGCCGGGATCGAACCCGCGACCTTCGGGTCAGCAGCCGAGCACCGTAGGCACTCTTCCACCGAGGCGGACTCCGGGACGAGCACTTGCACGGGAGCAATCGCGGAGGCCGTATAATTTTTCTAATCGCTAGAAAATAGCTTTAGAGATTATTTTTCCTATGGCCCCCACCTGTGTGGCTGTAAAGATTCCCCTCGTCCACTTGGTGCGCTGCGAATCCACATCAGCTGCAGGAGCCCATGAGAGCGTCCCATCTTATCCTTGCACATGTTACTTTATGTTGACACTACCGCATTCGCGGCCGTATGCTTATATCGAAAGGTGCGTGAGCTGTCGCACACAAGGGTTCATTGCCGAGACAAGGATACGGCATCGAGCTTCATGGGCGCGCGTGAGAACGCCGCCATGAGCGAAGCATGACACAAATATTCCTGCCAAGTGAGTGTATTCGACCCACTGGCCAGGCAGAGGATAAACAGAATTTTACCAGTTAAATCGACCCGCGCTACATCTACCGTTAGCTGCTGGAAACATACCACATCTAACGCTTGACGGCGCGGCCGTCAGTCGAAGCGGGTCGAGTTCTCTGACGGAGCGTTCGAGTTAACCGTGCTGACGTCTGTACATAATTTTTGATGGCAGTGCATATATTACAAAGCTCTCATCGCCATGTGTATTCTAAATTGAGGCAGCTCTTGCGACTTAGCATATGCTGCCGTATAAACTATACATAGCTTCCATCTAAACTCCATTGAAGCGTAGTGGCTGGCTGCCTTTCCGTAAGCGTTCCCCAAAGCACCTTCATCTTTCGCGGCTTCCTCATATGCTCGGTCTGTAGCCGAGGCTTGCGCCAGAAAACCAAACCGATCGTGAACGCCACTTTGAATGCTATGCCAGTGACCTAGCTTTGAAAATCATCGGTGTCTCACAAATACGGAATACGAGTACGTCCAGAAAACCACCGGCGGATGAAGCTTTCAAATTTAGTATTTCAAAGTGAAAAAATGGCGCAAGTGTACACTAGCCCTGTGAAGCTCAAGAAACTGCGAAGCTGGTTGATCTTAGGGGCTTAACGTGGCCCTCTTGGCTGATGCTCGGTCTTTCCTTGGAGTAGACAAAGTAGAGTCCAACCACAGCCTGCCATAGACCATGCAAGAATGTTGAAACTCCGTCGCCAGAACTGACGTGCGAAGGTGGCTGTGGCACGCCCGGTAGAAGCGCGGGCCTTTCGTCGCTCGTACTCGGCTTGCGCCATCCCGGGAAAACTCGGCACGGCGGCTCCGCGGACTCTCTCCGTCTGTGAGCGTGGCTTGGCGGCTGCTGCTCCTCGGCGCATGCGTGGCTAGGCGAGGTTAAACCCAGGTGGTGCGCTACTGTGCTTTGGTTATTGGTAAGCAACGGCACGGTGGGTTTGTTGCGGATACCCGCCGTTTCACCTCGTGCTTTAAGAGCATCGTTCTCAAAATATTGCATTCAATATCGCAGCTGAATAAAGAATTGGCTGCATTATCTGCCTTACACTCATTCGATGACGATAACAGCTCTGGCGCATCGTACGCATTTAATCGGGTAGGGTGAATGGTGAGAAAGCGCATCAAGAAGCGCATCTTTTTTTAGCGTTTCACACTTGCGTATGTCACCCCCGTTTGACAAAGTTTCCAGTCGCACCAGCACCTTCTACGTAAGAAGCACACGCTCTATTGCCGTTGTAATTATCAAGAACTAAAAGACAAGTTATTGGGCCGGAGCACACGCACAATAATAAAGAGCATGTCAAATGAGTTATCAAGAACAGGCACCGCGCAACTCCATTGACCTTCAGTGATTCGAAGGAATCTCTCCGAAAATATTACCTTGGAATCGGTGCAGCAAATAAATGTCAGATGTTTTCTCAAAAGGGCAATCGGAAACAAAACGATGACCTCCATACTGGCTGGCTGGAGCTCTCTATCAAGCATATATTTGAGTACTATTTCTTCACTATGTATTTGTATTTGCGCCTGCTGTTGGATCTTAAGTGATCCGATACAGCCATATATTCTCTGTCACAGCTTCTTTATGGTATTTGATTCTTGTGTTGTACCAAGCGTGACATCGCGTTTTGCTGTTATTGTTCACCCAGTACCCTCAGTGACCCATGAGAAAGAGCCAGACACATAATAGTGGAACAATGTACTTTGATTATTTAATTGTAAAATGGTTTCAACGTTTGATAATTTATGTCATACCTTCGTTGCACTATTTACATTTTTTTTTCGTTTGAAAACCGAAACCCATAATTCTGAGGCGCTCGTGGCGTCTACTGACTCATATGCACCAACACATCTTTCAGAAGATGTACACTCGGAGACCGATAAAGTAGAGGCAACCAAAATATTTTACCTCTAACTAGAAAACAGCGCGAAAGAAAACGTGGACGAACAGAGGAACGACCGACAACAGCTCTGTTGTCCCTCGTTGCTCTGCTCGTATACACATTTTCTTTCGCGCTATTTTCTCGATGAAGATGAATGCGCACCGACTTGCCCAGTTAACCGTTCTGATGCAAAAATATTTTGAAATTCCGGCCCCCCATGCCCATGCGTCGTCCAGAGAGAATGACTCGCATGACATTTTTGACGTCAAAATATATTTATTGGCGGTCGTTTTAGTGGGCGAGAGAACGTTTTTTTGCTACACTCTTTCCTCGGCAGACGAGGTTACACCAAGACCTCGACATTGTTGTGAGGTAGTACGTGCACCAAGAGCTCTTTGTAAGGGCATGATCATGATTGCTGATCCATTGGTTCATAAACGTAGGAGTCTGGCTACGTCTATGTTTAGAATTTATTTATTAGTCCATCTCGTGAGCCTTCGCAATGAGCTTAGTGCAAGAATATATTCAGCACTACACCGACTAAGACATTTTTTGCGATATTCTAGCAAGATCAACACGCCGCGGTTTCATTAAGGGCAGTGATTCAAGCCAAAGTGAAATGTGAGGCAGTACGTGTGCAAGTAGCAAGAATAACCAAATATCGCATGAAGGGGACGGCAAAAAGAGCAGCACACGTTCCTTGACGTCAACAGATGAACTACAGGGCCATATACGAACGCATTGACTTGTGGCACGGTAATGTGGACAGTGAAAAACTGTAGAGAAAATATATCCTAATAAGAAGTCCATGGGGCAATTGATCCATAATGGTGAGTTGTTGGGCTAGTAGGTTTTGCATATGTGTGCAATATCACTTGATAGGATACCATATCTATTCACAGGGACACCAGAACAATATAGACGGATCTAGCTTTTTGTGTCCATTGTATTAACACGATGGCGCCAAAGCGTTGGCGTGACAGATTCCTCTGTCGGTATCGGCGTCCGTGGCATTGTCCGTGCGCGAAAAACCAAGTTGGATGCTCAGAAAGAAAATTATGGGTTCGAGCCGAAACCCAACCCAGGCATTCTGTGTGGCAGTCAGATGTTCTACCACAGAGCCCCGCCACTGCTCAAAATTGGCTGTGGAAAAAGCTTATACGGGCTTCACGTACGGCGCAAACATCACTGTGTCGTTTACGGGCCCGTCTAATGCAAAACGCTTTGCTCTAATGGTTTGTCATTATCAGCCACAGCGTCGACAAAGTATGCAGCTACGTTGTGCATGTATCGGCTTACGGAAGCGTAGCGGATATTCCGCTAGTTCGCAAAATGGTGAATTATTGCTACTGGCCATCGTACTTGCAGTACGCGCCCTAGGAAAGTTTACAATGGCCGATATCACAGGCGCAGGCATTCGATTTTTTGCAGCATGATTAATGTGGTTACCGAGAAGCAAAGCAATGCAGGCGAATGAGAAGGCGATGTGAACAGGGCCCCATCACTCTATCACATTCCATTCCTTAAACGCGAACCTTAAGCGTCCTCCGACTTGTCCACATGTTCTTATGTACACGCTAGACACAAAGAAACCTACAGGCTAAAAAGTAACATAATGTACCTCGAGACCAGCCCCTAACAGCCAAGCAAGGACACCCGCATGGTCACTAGAGAAACTTTAGCTCCTGATCACCTCTTGTGCCGATGCCCCCATTTTACAATGCGCGATATCATCTGCTATATTATAGACGACTATGCTATGCTTTACCCTCATCCCCTTTTTTTTCTCCTCACCCTTACGTTTTTTCACCCCTTGCTTAATTGCACTATACACGGCTGTCCTACGCTCTATCCTCCCCCCTCGACCTTTCCCCTTCTGACTCTCACTTCCCTTTCCCACTCTTGCTTCACAATGCTACACTTGGCTATGCAACACTATGTTGGATGTGCTATTCTTTACCCTATCTCCAAATAATCTCCCTCCTTCTCACCTTCATTTCCCTTTTCTACTCCGTTGCTATACTATACTACACATGGTTATGCTATACATGGCCACGCTATGCATAGTTTTGCTTGCGTGACGCCAAGCGACGACATGAGAATACAGCATACGATGACAGCATACGGCGGCATACGACAGCCTGGTCCTTCAAAATGCTCCGCACTTAAAAGTTATGTTGCAAAACTTTCTTTCGTCATCAGCGCAGTATTCCGAAAGCTGTGATCAAGTGTTTGGGCGCGACAGAAATAGACAAGAGAATAAATAGCTTTCTACACATATAAGGTTTTGCTTTTGTTACCACTTTCATCCTCATCATCAACACCTTTCTCCTCTCTATTCCAGTCCTCTCCTTTCCTAATGCTCAGAGAGAAAATTAATTCGGGGCTAACCCCCCAGCGTTTCTCTTATAATAAATCTCTCTATATACAACTCTAGGAGATGCTTGACACATGCCCACTTTCTGCGGCGTATATCCGCCCAGTTTTGCGTGGACGTTCCCGGACTTTTGCCAAGTCTTAACAGCTCCTCTGTTAATATCGCCGCTCGACCCGGCATCGAACCCAGGAATTCCGCATGGCAGACAAGTATTCCATCACAGAGCCCCGCCAGTGCTTCAAGCTGCTTCGAAAAAAGACCGTATTCAAGCGTCATGTCAGGACAACGCTATTTTTGGTTGCAGTTTCGGATCGCCGCCTTTATATCAACGTAGTAAACATTACATCTTTGACTCCGCAAGCTATAGTAAAGCGTTGCACAAATGGCCCTAGCACGACTGCTTTCAATACGCCCGTCACTGTAAAGTAGCTTGCATCTGGTAGCAATAAAACACATGTCTCTGCTGTGACATGAAGGCCGATCTTACGTCCTATCATCAGTTACCATTTGCACAGAATTGTACTCGGCGTGTATGATATGCCCTGTTATGACCAATGACCCGAGACGTTGATCGACCTCGTGATGCTTTGCTCGAAGCAAAAAGAAAAGTCAGGCAGCTTCGCACTGCTAGGGCCACGCCTGTAGGAACAGCGGGGTTGGGCGCCTTCCTTAGCATACCAGCCAAGCTAAGCCTAGGGACTTTAGATATAGCCACATGAGCTCAGAGAGGGGCAGTTAACCCTACTAAAGGCAAGCTGAGACCCTCTCTCTCTGTCTAGTTATCTCTCCTTTTTACAGCGAATCTTTTCATGCGAAGCGGCTATGCTCGACCCTTACCTCCCCTATGAGACGCCGTCCTCTCTAGTTATCGCTCCTCCCGCTAGAGGCGCTTCTCAAGGAATTTCTTGAAGAATCCGCTAGAAGGCGCTGGTGCGCACGCCATAAACCCAGGGGTGCTATCGCGGAACGATCCTTTTTCTATTCCAATTCTTTTCCGCGTGACGTCAAAGCTTACGTCAGCAGTCGGCGGGAACGCGCGACGCCGGCTCCCGTTGTGTGGTAACGTCATTTTGGCGGCAGGCTCTTTTACGGCTGCTTGATGGACAGACGCTTCGACCAATCACCGACGGCTAATGGCGGCGAAAGGAATAGACAAAAAGGAATAGAATCGTTCCGCGATAGCACCCCAGGTTGCGCGCGATTTGTGCTCTCGGCCATGACTCTGGTGACTGTAGTGGTGGTTGACGGCCTTATTGTACTACAGCGTTCTGGTTCGCATAGTGGCTGCTTCCCTACTTCATGAAAGTGGCCGGACGCCGGACGCAGGAGGGAGGGATGCACGTAGCCCCCGAGCATAAGATGCTTCGCATCTAAAACAGCAAAGGTGGAGAGTAGGAGAGCTGCGCGGCGAGGGGCTAGCGGGGAGAAAGAGAAGGACCCCGCGAGCCGCGGTGAGGCTCGTACCATGGGCATGCGAGGAGCGTTCGTGCGCAAACGCACGCATCTCTGGCGGCGCTGCAACGCTCTGCTAGCGTTGCACCACGGTGAGTGCAGGGACATGTTGAGACGTGTTTCTGGTCTTGAGTTCCCCTGCTCTCTCACTTCTGTGGGGCCCTCTTCTATAGCAGTGGAATAACCAAAGTGGTATGGCCTGTGCTTAAGAATTTCTCGCAGTGAATAAAATATTATGCGTGTCTCTGCTACCGCAAACGCCAAACACCAGTGGAGCGGGGGGTATCCCAGAAAAAAAATTACACCATTCTCCCGCTAAAGAGAACCATGTGTAGATGTGAAGCAGCGGGCGCTAAAGCTTACACTGGCGGTGGCGTTGACGCTGGCGCTATCGCAGCGTTGCGCAGGGAGAGAAAACTGGAGGAGGCGCAAAGCACGCAGTGATGGACCGGTGTTTCCTGCTGGAACATGCCAATCGCTGCTAATGGGCAATGAGAGACAGAAGACTCCGACTGGACACAGAGACCCGCAGTGCGCTTTTAGTTAACGCGCACGCTGCGAATTTTTATTGTTCAACAACGCACATGACAAATCTCCCACCGGCACCACCTTGGAGGTCAAGATCCATTGCCATATATACGGGACGGACAGGTGAACGGTTTGTGCAGCGCGAGCAGTCGGTTTTTTCAACCAAGAAACTCGCTAGCAGACGCTGCCTTCGTCTGCGTCGTGTGGCGAGAGAGGGGGGAGCGTAGGAGAGGAGAGAGAGGGGGAGACGCGCATGCGCAGTGGGGGTGTGGACGCTGCGTGTTCAGGGATGCCCAGAGGAGAGGGGGGAGCGTAGGAGAGGTGAAGAGAGGGGGGACGCGCATGCGCAGCGGGAGCGTGGGCAGGGATGCCTAGAGGAGAGAGGGGGGAGCATAGGAGGGGGAGAGAGGAGGAGAGGCGCATGCGCAGTGAGGGGTGTGGATGCCGCGGGGGAGGGATGCCTAGGGAGGAGAGAGAGGGGAGAGGGAGGTTTTTTTATTTTTATTTTTTTTTTGAAAGGGTTTGCGCATGCGCAAGGAGGTCTCGCCGCACACCACCATCCTGGATTAAGTTTCGCCATAAGATGCTTCACATCTAAAAAGTTCGATTCAGCAAGAGCGGCTTCAGCTAGCTGATCTTTGGCGTTCGATTAAGCAGAGCGACGCTTAAAATTTTGACTCATCACTTTCCGGATATATTAATCTCTTTAAAGAAGCACGTGAACTTCCTTAGCACATCGTGATACTCTTGCCGGAGAGTCATAGGACTCCAAACAGAGCTAACGTACTTCTTTAAAGCGAGCCAGGCTCGTCGGAAGACTACCTGCGCCGGTTGTTTCTTTCTTAAACTGTTCGGTAAAACGACTTTCCAGTGTATATGGAAGCTTCAATACAAGTCTGCATTATATCGCCAAGTTTGTATAGCAATTAGGTGTATTGCACGGGGCGCACTCTTGCACACTACTTCAGCAGCAGTGCTTCGATACTACTGAATGAAAGAGTGAACTGAACAACGCCGATTACCAGACCTTCTGACATGCCTCAAAGCCCCTACTTTACGCTATTGCCATAAGGCGTTGGCTCCGTTTGCAGTGTACGAAGCTTCGCCGGTTCCTCTTCTCTGTACTAAACCCTAGCCTGAATTTTATCATTTAGTCGCCTTTTCCTCAACACACAAAGCCCTCGTACAAGAGGATCCCAATTCAAACGCTCCATGTGTACATTATCGTACGGAATTCGTACAGACCATTTTCCATATACTCGTCATATATGTCCGCAAGAATCTTATGTAAACATACGGAATTATTGGGGTGGTATACAGAAGGTTTCAGGCGGGATATTTGTTTGTGACGGCTTACCGTTCTCCCATAGCAGAGAAGAGCACGCGCCCACAGCGCTTGTTCCTTTTCTGTGTCCGTGTTCTTTAGATACCAAGCATCTAAAAATTCCCCATCTCCCGCTAAATGAAACCATGTGTGGATGCGAAGCAGCGGGGAGATAATTAGCTTGAGCGGGAGGAACGTCGCCGCTCTCATTTCACGGCAGCGGTACGGGCGCTCATCGCGGCGCTGCACAGTAGAGAGAATGAGGCGCGCTCACTCCCCGTCATTTTCATACCGCGGAACTACCGCGGCGCCCCCAGCGGAGTATGCAGCTGTCACACCACCTGTCGTGCGTGCCGCTCCGTAGAGGATTCCTAGAGGAAAGGGACGGGGGGGGGGCGTAGGAGAGGAGAGAGAGGGGGAGGGGGACGTGCATGCGCTGTGGGGGTGTGGGACGCCGGAGCCGCTCCGTAGAGTAGAGGATTCCTCGAGGAGAGAAGGGGGAGAGAACGCGCATGCGCTGTGGGGATGTGGGACGCCGGAGCCGCTCCGTAGAGTAGAGGATACCTAGAGGAGAGAGGGGGAGAGGACGCGCATGCGCTGTGGGGGATGTGGGACGCGGGAGCCGCTCCGTAGAGTAGATGATTCATAGAGTAGAGAAAGGGGGGTGAGCGTAGGAGAGGATAGGGGAGGGGATGCGGACGCGCTGTGGGGGGTGGGACGCGGGGGCCGCTCCTCTATGGAGCGGCCCCCTAGAGGAGAGAGAGGGGGGAGGGGACGCGCATGCTCTGTGTTGGTGTGGGACGCGGGAAGGAGGGACGGACTAAGCCCCCTCCAAACACATGCAAGCAAGATCAAGGAATGGGGTCAACCTGGGCGACAGACACCACCTGCCTAGCCATTGCTAAGCAGCCTCTGTGCTCTCGGCCATGACTCTGATGACTGTGGTAGTGGTTGATGGCCTTCATATTAAGGCGAAAGCCTTTAATGTCTCATGCTCACGTCCGTCCGGTGTCCGTCCGGCGTCCGTCCGTCCACACCCCCACTGCGCATGCGCCAACCCATTAAAAAATAAAAAATAAAAAACCTCCTCTCCACCTCTCTCTCCTCTAGGCATCCCCTGCCCGCGGCGTCCACACCCCCACTGCGCATGTGCGTCTTCCCCTCTCCTACGCTCCCCCCCTCTCTCGCCTCGCGACGCCGACGCAGGCAGTGTCTGCTAGCGAGTTTCTTGGTTGACAAAACCGACTGCTCGCGCTGCACAACCGTTCACTGGCCACCCTGTATATATGGCAATGGATCTTGACCTGCAAGGTGGTGCCGGTGGGAGATTTCTCCTGTGCGTTGTCGAACGATAAAAAATTCGCAGCGTGCGCGTTAACTAAAAGCGGGCTGCAGGTCTCTGTGTCCAGTCCCGATTCTTCTGTCTCTCATTGCCCATTAGCAGCGATTGGGATGTTCCAGTAGGAAACACCGGTCCATCACTGCGTGCTTTGCGCCCCCCCAGGTTTCTCTCCTGTGCAACGCTGCGATGAGCGCCAGCGTCAACGCCGCCGCCAGTGTAAGTGTTAGCGCCCTCTGCTTCGCATCTACACACGGTTCCCTTTAGCGGGAGATGGTGTAATCTTTAAGGCGAAAGCCTTTAATGTCTCATGCTCACGTCCGTCCGGTGTCCGTCCGACCTCCGTCCGCCGTCCATCCGTCTGTCCGTCCGTCTGTCTGTCTGTTCGTCCTTCCGTCCATCCATCTGTCTGTCCGTCCGTCCGTCCGTCCGTCCATCCGAGCTCTGGCACGGAGCCAGGTGGCCGCCGGGATGCGCAGACGGATGCCGGTCGCGTCGGACTCTATAGCGCTCGCGCTTTGCTTGCGTAGCGTCGCTGTGCCCAGATTTTGCAATCATTCTGACCGACACCGTCTCAATGGACCCAGGCGTTCACGGAATACACTTTCCAATTTACAAAGGGTCCGTCAATTTAAGAGCTGGAACGCGGATGGCGTTTGCACGATGCGCAAAGCGCGAGAAAATACTAACGCATGCGAACGGAGGAAGATGAGTCTTGCGTCTCGCTGCTATTCGCGGTAAAAAAATTAAAGAAGAAAACACGCACCCATTCGGTTTTGTCTCTTATCCCACTGAGAGTGTAAAAGAAAAAAGACATGGCATAATCAGTGGAATGGCCACACGCTTTCGGCGAACACACTTTGGAATGTACAAAGTGTCCTTCAATTTTACTACAGTGTCCTGGTTCGCATAATGGGTGCTTCCCTACTTCATGAAAGTGGCCGGACGCGGGACGGGGGACGCGGGACGCGGGAGAGACGGACATAGCCCCGAGCATAAGATGCTTCGCATCTAAAACGCATGGGCGAAAACACGTGGGCAAAAACCTCGTGGCCTAGCAGGTGTAAACACTAAACGCCAGGCATCTCACCACTATCAGATGTTCTCGTGCTAGTCTGCTAGCAGATGCGCGCGCTCCTTGCGTTTTCACCTCTGAACTGGCCTGGATTAGCCGTGGTTACGACGCTCGCCTTCGGACCGTGGGTACCCCGGTTGAAATCTTGCCTCGCCAGGAAATTTCATTTTGTTTAATTCATTTCTTCTCCTCTCCACTTATCACCTCCTCTGCTTTTCTTCCTCCTCTCTATGTCGCCGAGCAGTTTCCCGTCAACACTGGCCTCCCTCCTTCTTCCCGGCTCCTTGCCTCAGCATTCCTCCTTTTGCGAGGCTTTACTCTCTCACACCCGCGGCTCAATTCGCCATCAACACCGCTCTCCCTCACTCTCATTTGTACCACTCTCTCCCTCCACGGTCGTCGCTTCCCTTTGACCTGCCGTACTCGTTGCTTTTCGATCTCACATGCATTTTAAAGGGCCAGGAAACAACCTCGATGTGCAAAAATTGCAATGAAAAGAAATATGCGCACTTTTGCTATGTGAACATGCTGCCACAAGAATTTTGTGAATACGTGCTATAATAAGGAAGTTACAGTGGTTAGAACATCTGTTTCAGCTGTTTTCAAATTTTTCGTGCGGCCTCGCCACCCTTCTCCGCCGTAGGGAGGAGGAGGGCGTAGCCCGCGGTCGTGACTCCGCCCACGTCGGCAACGTGATACGACGTCAGCGATACGTCATCGGTGCGCAGCCAACGGCCGCGCAGGGCTTGCCCACATGAGCAAGTGTCATAGCGCCGCGGGGAGGAGGCGTGCGCGGTGCGAGCACTCGTCCCCTAGCGGTAAAGTAGCGAGACGCCTCTTTATCTCGTAGGTTTTTGTTCTGGCAATACCGCTTCTCCCGGTAATCTCGGGCTTTACAAAACGGCAAAGGGCAGCACAGGAAAATGAAGATGCGGACTGCGCGGCCAAAACTACATCACCATTTGGCCAAGGCGTCGTTTCGTAGGGCAAAGGACCCATCGACGAGCTCAGTGCCACGTCAAGTCGCCAATCGGCGACTTTGCGTCACTGCGCGTACGAGGGGTGTTGGTCAGATGTAGGAAAGAAGCGCGGGAATCGTTTTTCGAAATGGAGGGTCTGCGCGGCGCGCAGCGCTGTAATATTTGGTAAACGTTATCGCCGCGGTCTACTGTACGAATTAGCGAGCATGTTTGGGGGGGTGTAAAAAAAAGTCCCAGCCTGTTTACTGGCCCTTTTAAGTTTCCTGTAAATCAATGGAAGCTATGGCGACTTTTTTTTTTAAATCTTTAAACCTTAGTTTGAAGTCGAACTTTTTTTCCGCATCTAGAGTGATCCCACGTCCAAGAAAGCAAAATGCTGTGGCAGATTTTTTGCGAGATCGTTGTGGTCACATCGACAATGTTGAATGTTGCAAAATGTGAGTATACTTGTAGTTCTCACTTCCAACAACACCCACGGTTGTGATGT
Source organism: Rhipicephalus appendiculatus (assembly GCA_030522465.1). Lineage (NCBI taxonomy): Eukaryota > Metazoa > Arthropoda > Arachnida > Ixodida > Ixodidae > Rhipicephalus > Rhipicephalus appendiculatus. The sequence continues at coordinate 27,692 of JALIZH010012639.1, read as the reverse complement.
TCGTATATACAGGAGTAAATAAATATGCAAATCGTACATGGTGGTTGGAGTAGTTGTCATTGCAAAACTTTTACAAAATGGGTCCATGGAGCACTTTATATATGCTGGGTTGAATAACATCGAAGACAATTGTAGCTGATTCGTTTCTGTTTACTTTAAGCAGAAAGACCGAATAGTTGCTTAAGGCTACTTAAAAACATGCTGAACCAACAGACCGATGATCGGAAAGTGGAATTGGTAGTGCAATTAAAGAAAATACTCGCCCCAAGCACGCACCAAACTCACCAGTGGCGAGCTGTTTCTTCGTTCGCATTAATTGATCTTCCGGTTTATCTCAGTTCACTATAATTTATCAAAAGCTACAAGTATTGACTGCTGTGCTTTTTTAGGACTGAAATATTCATTGGCCTAATATTTATATGAAATGCCATTTACCCTTACCTGTACTTATCCTGCAAAAATATTGCGTCTGCCGCCGCAGTCACTGTAACTAGTGCCCGTACAACCCAGAAAAGCGAGGGTTAAGATGTTATATCTACTGTTGAAGTGACAGCAACATGTACATAGGTTAAACAGCAACAGCTGAGCAAATTATTGTGGTGTATTGTCTAAACATCACGAATCACAGAGAGAAACTATCGATAGCATCGATAGTTTCTTTGAAAATATCGAGATTGTAAATAAAGTATCTATAGTACTATTATCGATAAACTATCGACAACATTACTGATAGTGCAATCGACAGTACCATTGCTAGCGTTACTACAGGTAGTACTATTGATAGTGCTGTGAATACTTTAAGCCATTATTGGCCGCCGATGTTGCGAAAACATTCACGATAGCCTACTATGAGCATTGGTCAGTACGTTTATAAGGAATATTTGGTCGAAAGAAAGATTATTTTCGCAGTAGAAATGCCGGGTCATAACCATTCAAAAATTTACATTCAAAAGCAATCAGTTACACCTTACAATTAACAAACTTAGTTATTGATATTTTTGGGGGGAGGACGCGAAAATCCCCAATAATTATTACTTGACATTTTTACTTTCAAATAAGAGAATGTAATATCAATGTGAAGCAACGTAGTTCCGGTTTATGTTATGGCTTCCTAATAATAATATTAATATTTAGGGTTTAACGTCCCAAAAACACGATATCGTTATGAGGGACGCCGTAGTAGAGGGCTACGAAAATTTTAACTACCTGGGGTTTCTTAACGTGCACCCAAACTTAAGTACACGGGCCTCAAGAATATTCGCCTCCAACGAATCCGCGACAACCGCGGCCGGGATTCGATCCCGCGACCTTCAGGTAGTAAGGGCCTCCTTTCTACTACAGTTGAACAGTTCAACTTAATTATCATGTGTGAGCCAAGCATTCTGAGCGCTTGTGATGTGTGTTTCTCTTTCTTGGTCCTGCGTCGTTTATCTGCACTCAAAGGATTTTACTTAATCATTCTGGTTTATGAACACAAGTATGTTCAGAAAACGCTGCCGATCGGTGGTCGAGGCTCCCGAGAACACGCGAGCTAAATATTATAGCGTAGCACGCGGCCTCGAATTCACAATAAATTCTCAAAGTCAGCTAAAATTGCTTTCTCTACTCTCGACAAATGACGCTACAAGCTCAAAAATCACTCGTCACAGCCATTGTATCAGCCATTGGTTGATTTGAGCATGACGCGCTCGGTCGTTACTGGGGAGGCCGCCGCGCGAGGCCGCGACCTGTCCACGCGTGCGTGCGCGATCGCACGGAAAAGCCGCATATTCGAAGAAAAAAAAGAGAAAAGTGCTCAAGGTCACCAGTCGCGCGTGACGTATTTTCTTTCCCCGTGCCATCCTTCCCTGCTTAGCTTCCAGCGCTTTCGTCGGGACGAGAGAAGAGAGAATGCAATTGCAGCGTGCAACAAATATTTGTAACTCCGCTCGTACCGGATGGATTCTAAAAATTTTTGCGGCGGTGAATTCGGGAGGCAATGAGCTCCTTTAGTGAATTCATTCCATGGCTACTTGGAAAAGTGTTCCAGGGCGCCTTTGAAGGGTAACTCCGCTGCATGTTTGACCATATTGAGATAATGCCGTTTCAAATAGTAACAACAGTCCTGTAACAGGGTAGTTCATTTTGCTGAAAGACTCGTCAATCATTTTGAATAAGCTATAGACAACGAGTCAAAACCGAAACAGGGAGCGGCTCCGTGCTGGGTATGCGATGACGTCATGAAATACGCTACACGCAGCCACGGCTAGCCAGGGTGGAAACATAGCACACGTGCTTCTTCTATCGAGCGAAAAGCAAGCTGGCGATGTCATCCGACGCGGAATCAAGCTGTGCCAGCCCGTCTGAACTTACCAGTGACGAGTACAGCGATGATTGCAGCTACTATCTGAGCGCGGAAGCATCCGGTTTTCATTTCGACCTGCCGGCGCATAAAGAAGCTGACGTGCCCCGCATCGATCTGCTCATTGCTCAATATTGTGCGCGCTTACTGTAAGACCCGATGTCCACGACCACTAACACGCTATGCAGCCGACAAAATCGAACAACTCTGCTCGCGTCGTCGTCACCTCGTAGAAGAAAGCGCGTGCTGCGTCTGTCTGCTTGGCAATGCGGGGTTCGAGAAGAGCAGGCACGTTACGTCACATACATGTTTCGAAGTGTGCCTTCCAGGCCCTGTGGCATAGTAATATGTTATGGCACGGGCTCCATAAATTAACAGTTTTCAACGCGCAAAAACTACGACTCCCATCACGGCATGCCGTAGCGGGACACTGTAATGCGCCACATATTATATGCAAACGAGTGTTATTGGTGCATATCGGCTCCGCCTAAGTGCGATAGCCTTGGCCAAAATCAAATCCGCGACCGCCAGCTTCACACCCATTCGGATGACCGCGGAGGGTGGGCGTCACGCCTGTCATAGGCAAAGGTAATACTGTAAATGCTAGTATTCGGTTAACGTGTGACTGTCTGGCGATGCTTGCTTGTGGCCAAGCCGGCAGTTTAAGTAACCCTACCTGCCAGCAGTGTATTATGAGCGAGACGACAATTACCCCAAAATATCTCAGTGCGTAAAGGCTATATGATAGTGCTGTGCTCCAAGCGCTTGCCAGTATGCTCAGCGTCGGTGCTCATATAACTTCTCTTTTTCGGGAGGTTCAAGCTGCGAAGACAACGAGAAAGCTACTTACTGCACGAAAAGTCAAGTTGTAAGGCAAGATATGTGCCCGAAGACCAAGTATTGGCAGTGCACGACCGGGTCATGGAGCTGCGCATGCCAACATAAGCTGTACAGGAGCCAAGACGGAGCATGCGTCCCTTTTGAACGTTGCGGTAAGGACTTTATATATGCGCGTTTGCAAGACACGTACTTTATGCGTCACAGTTAGGTGCAAATGGAAACCTTAGCGAATTAAGGCGCCTTTGTGTGTGATAAAGTGTAATATTTATTTCTTTCCCAACTGTCTCGTTGGGCGCTTTATGGCAGCCGCAAAAACAGATTGACCAGCATTTTAAGTGCGGGACACTTATGATCTGAAGAGGCCAACCCAACAACGTACAAACTTCCTAAAAATTTCTGTTCTAATGTAAAGTAAGATATTGACAACCACTCTTCGTTCTTACGAATTTTCGTCTCTTCAAGTGACGCCTGCCATTTTCCGTTCCGTCGCATGTCGCTTAGGTAGCAATTAGTTTGCACACGTAAACTAGATCCTCTGACTAGATGAAGCAATAGAAAACAGTCATATATTACTTACTGTACAAAGTGTGGCATACTTCGCTGCCTTCCACTAACAAGCTATGCTTCCACAGTTGAGGAATTGCTCACCTTCGCGAACTATGTACACGCAAATCCGCAGTGTACTATAGTAGCTCACATTCGAACTTCTCCTCTTGTTCTCTATAGATGATCTGCAGATCATGAGAACTGCGCCATCGAATTAAGAGCCGCAGCGCTATTCTCAGAGCACAAGAATGCTTGTGTCGCTTTTGCGCCATGAAACCAAAAAATTGGTTTCATACGAATTTCCTCTGTCCTGAGATATAGTATGTCGCTGAGTTACGTGGTGAACATTGTGAACAAAAGGTGTGACTTTGTGCTGGTCTCATACCTGGTATGTGTACAGACCACGCTCAATAAACATCGGAACCGCCTCAACCGTCACCTCGCGTTCTCTGACGTGCAACACCACGGTAGTGCTAACCCTGCAAACGTTACTTTTTCTAAGCTTATTTGCTTGTGACGGCACGCCAACACAGCATAAATGTACGGACCCCGAGAGACAGCAGGAAGCTAAGGGGCTTGCGCGACAATACAGAAAAAACTTCTCAGAAAGCGCTAGCACATCAGTGCAGGAGAATGCTCCTCTTGGCATGCCACTAACGCAATTGGTGTCAGCGACAGTTCTCCGGACTCTCACCATCAGTTGTGCTTCCAGAATTTAATGCAAGGTATTGCCACTGTGTACCTCCGCTCGCTCAGTGTAGCTCAACAATCCACAAGCACTAGCCACCTCTCTTCGTCTTAGCGTCGGGAAAATAATTAATGCTATGTCTGTTGCTCGCCGTTTTCGGAAAAGATTCTGTCACGATGGTGGATTATGGTAATGGATGATGGACAAATTTTCATTGAAGACTTCGGCAATGCACCTGACCTCCCTCGCAACCCAAACTAACGCTGGCCGCTAGTGCCGCACAAACAACCAACAGCAGAGAGGAAGCCCCGACAGGAAGGGCCGATGGAAAGGGTGTAAGAATAGACGGCGCACAACGTAAGTGCTTCGACGTTGAACTGCTGTGGACAGCACTTTGGTTGTACCAAATCACGTAAATAAGCACAATTCGGCCTGTCGTATTGCCTCAGTCTTTGCAACTCGGAAGCACCACTTTGCAGTGCCCGTTCGTAAAATCCACCTAGCCAGAATTAAAAAAGAAATATGTATTGGTGTTTTCACCTCCTAAAGGTATGCTTAAGGATCCTCTGCAACATCTTTCTGCTACTTTGAAAAGCTATGAAGGTCACACCATTGAAATAAACTAAGGCGTCATAAGCGGGATAGCTGACAATCACCAAATACTTGTGTAAGCCATAAATGGCATTATAGAACTTCGCATACATTTACCTAGCACCAAGGGATAACCTTGCAGCTTGGTTCTTGCGATGAGAAATGGCTGAAGAATAAAATCTTAGCATTGTGTCTTTAAATGCACCAGTGTCGTCAGGGGAATTAGAGGACGATGAGAAGGCTCGGAAAGAACGAAATAAAGAACGGCACTGGGCTTCAACACCTTTGTGTGTCATGTGTGACGCAGTGTTCGTTACCCCGATTTTGTGGTTAAGTGGTCAGTAATCATACTGTAAGAACGCCGTGGTTCATACAGGCAGCCGGTGTGCCCCGGGTCAAAAATGAGTGCGCAGGATATCAGTGGGGCCTTGTAATGTGACTAAGAAGATAGCAGATAACCACAGCTTTAGGGAAATACTTATTGGAAAGCGTTTAAGGAACTGAGTTCATACCAAGTAAGCTTGAAAGAGGATCATTGAGAATATTAGGTTACTAGAGCATGCAATCAACTTTCAGGCACGCTTTGACGTTTCAGATCCTAGATACCGGACACCAAAACCCAGGACTACCAAGTTCCCTAAAGGAACCTATATTCCCGGGTCAACCGCAAAGGTAAGCTTTGGCAGCTATGAAGAAGAGAAGAAATAAAGAAATAGCAGTGAAGGAAAGGTAGGAAGGTGAACCACTTTCGGACAACCGGTTTGCTATCCTACACGTGGGAACACGGGGCCATTATGAAGAAAGTGAGGAACCAAGGGGCATAATGACTTATTCGTTTCAACCATTTGCGGCAAAACGACAAAGTGACAGAAGCAAAAATAAGAAAAAAAATATTCACTGAAAATACAATTACGATACTGCCTAATGAGCATTCTGAGCGCAGCTGTTAAGGCGTTTTGATTTCGCGATAAGATTAGCACATCCAGACGTGTGGCGGCGACGCCGTGCGGCGCGACTGGGAGTATAGAATGCTGGGTTTTCGCGTGAACGTAACGTGGTGAACCTGGCGTCGCCGACTTCCGCCGCCGCTGGCTGACGCGAATGCATTGTCGGACATTCTAAGAGTTCCACACGCCAAGTGTCCCTTTGACGTACTTAAGTCATCATCTCTTCCAAGCCGTGCAGGTCAACCCACTATATCGTGCCCGTGCGCGAGGGGCATGCGTTGCGCTGTTACGCACAACGCATGAAACACGAGCAGGCACGTGGCATTGCAGACGCTAACAGAGCGAAGCGCAAGCAGGCACGTAGACATTGCAGATGCTAACAAAGCGGCTGGCTTGCTCTCATGGTGGAAACCACATTGCGGCAGTCTTTCTTTCGCTCTCTTTCGTCCTCATTCGCTCTATCGCTTGCGCTCACATCAACGGCGACGCCACTCAACCCAGGAACGCGCGCCTTCGAGCTTCGCTGTAAGATTGTAACGGTTGGCGACTCGCAAAACATACACACGTCGAAGGATGGACGGAAATACGAGAGAGCCATAAGAAACTAAAGGGAATCCACGAAAAGGCGATGATGTGAATGGCCTGGCCGCAGTGCTCTTTAGCACTGCCACTGTCATGAGAACTGTGTACAGCACTGGTTCTTCTGAAAAAAATAATCCGTGGTTCAGTACTGACGGATCAAGATGGGGCAAATTACGGCTTAGTAAAGCGCATACTTCATCTATACGGCTTAGTCTATACGGCAAATTACGGCTTAGTAAAGCGCATACTTCATCTATACGGCTTAGTCTATACGGCAAATTACGGCTTAGTAAAGCGCATACTTCATCTATACGGCTTAGTCTATACGGCAAATTACGGCTTAGTAAAGCGCATACTTCATCTATACGGCTTAGTCTATACGGCAAATTACGGCTTAGTAAAGCGCATACTTCAGCATCTATACTTCCTCTCATATATGCGTAATTTCGACTCGAACGCTTAGATCCGAACCAACATTACCTATAGAGACAAGATTTATTGCGCCATGACGTAATTATCTCGAGCATTTGCGCATACCAATGGTTATAGTAAAACAATTGATGTCGCGCTTGAATACGTGAGTACTGTACAACTGTGTGTGACTGCAACAAAAGCAGGTTGCCACAACTGCAATAAATAGTTACGTTTTCATCATTGACCAATGCTATGGTCAATAATGATGTGATAAAATGAACACACTATGAGCCATAGATCGGCAGACCTTGTGTAGCTCACTGAGACTCCCTCATGAAATATATTTCTTGCTTAGGTCTCTTTGGAACTCAGATTCACCAAACGTTTCCTGAGGCGGACTCACTCAGACTCACACTCACGAAAAGTTTCTTCCACCCGACTCACTCGGACTTAAAATTCGCCAAAACATTACTCACCCGGACTCACTCAGGCTCAGACTCCCGGCTCCATCTGAGTCTGAGTGAGTCTGAGTCAGTCGAGTCGTGAGTCCCTTAGCCTAGAATTAGCTTTTCCGACCATGGTGTCAGCACCAACGCAGTCAGTTGGCGCCTTTTGATACAGTAGCTTCGAATACGTGTTATGAGTGCTCGCAAACCAGTAAGGTCATTTTTCTTGAAAGGGATGACAATATCAGATTTGTTTATCAAGACATTTCTTGGAAGAGTTGGCGGGGGGGAGGAAGGTTTATGCACCCTCCTACGTAATCTGCGCCTCTGATCACTAAATATCGAAATGGTGTGAGTGGCACTGCTTTGGCATAAGTCTGAGTAGACGTGAGTATAAACGTGAATCCAGGCAAGGCTGATATTAATGCTGCAGATGAGCAGATAGGACCTTAGGTTGGCAAAAAAAATGTGGAACTGACGTAGACTCAGTCTCGAAATATATCTTGCGCTTTGAACTCACTCCGACTCGCACCCACCAAAATTTTCCTGAGCCGAACTCACGCAGACTCACATTCACAAAAATTTTCTTCCACTGGACACACTCGGACTCAAACTCACCAAAATATTCCTCACCCGAACTCACTCGGACTCAGACTCATAGCTCAATCTGAGTCTGAGTGAGTCCGAGTGAATCGACTCATAGTGAGTTCGCCAACCTATCTATGCTATGAGCACATGGGCGTGAACAAGGGTACATGGATAAATATCAGCCGGAGGACAAATACCCTGAATCAATGACGCGTACATTAGAGCATCATGTTTTCTGCCGACGTTTTTAACAGCGGAGCCGCTCTAGGGTTGATAACATATGAGTGCTTGATAACATATGAGTGTCTGCGTCGCATGTCACGCTGCAGTTCCCAGATTTCCTCGTAGATGGCGTAGCTGCCTTAGTTGCAGACGAAGGGGTAAGCCGCACAGTGAAATGGAGAAGGGTGGCTGGAGTTGAATAGGGGCTAAATTCTCGGTAGCAGAGACAAATGCGGCAGTGCCTGTCTAGACATCCTTTTCCGTGCATTTCTACTCTACAGAGGGCTTAATCACAGACACCACGCGAAATTGCGAAGCATCAAAAGGGAAGCAAACACAGAAGAAAAGCAGCTCGGCTGATTCTGCAGATTTCACACTGAGTGGAACCGTGGTAATGTTTCTTCGATTAGAAGGAGCGAGTAAGGTACCTTCACAGGGCATAGGGTGAAAGCGCATAAGGGCAAGGTTGAGAAGAGGCTTGACACGCACGAGCACCGACTTACAACGTTATTTCATCTGGAAACAAATAAATAAATTAATTCACAGGGCATGGTCTTGCGAATGCTGGATTAGAGAAGTCGCGCTTCTTCACAGTCGATTTCGATCTTCCAAATGGACTGGTCAGCTTTTCAAACATGATAATTTACTGGCATGATGCACATCACTTTCAGAAAAGGCAGCGTCCTCTATAACAGGATGGAGCAAAAAGCGAAGAACACAGGCAATGGAGGCAGACAACGGACTGGTGCTACAAAGAACTGTTTTATTTACCCTTGCCGAGTTTAAATACAGATTGCCATAGTGCTGCTGATGCGGAACATCGCGTTTGAAAAAGAAATATTAATACATATGTTAGAGTACGTGAAGTAAAGCAGACGCAGCAGAAAGCCTCGTATTTAAAAAAAAGGAGCCATGAAAAAATTGATGTTTGGAAGCGTGCAAGGAGGTTGAAGCCTCGTTTATACGCGCATTATTGTTCTTCTTGATTTTACGTGGTAGCGAGATACTGGGAAAAAACGACAGATGTTCATCTCGGCTTGCTCTGGAAGCGTCTTTTATCAGAAAGAATGTTGGTGGGTGTATAAGAAAGGCTGCAGTGTGGTCGTACCGCGACAATCGTAAAGACAAAAGAAGAGAACCACAAATGCCAGGCACTGAAATTCAACTTGTTTTTTAATAAGAGAAATCACGTGTTTGAAAACTAGCGTGCAAGGCAACTACGGCAATCACGCACCTTGATGACATAAGGAATCGCTACACATTCTACGAACTGATTACAGGAGAAGAACACGCACCAACAGAGTAATGTGCCTTTTTGCAATCGCTATTGATGAGCCCCGCGCATGCCTACCCCTTTTACAACTGTATTTCATATCCTAATAATGGCACGGAACACTGATACATGAATCTCCATGTTTCTTGATATCGTATGCTTCCACCACCTCATGTGCCTTTTGGTATTTGTGATAAACTTTTTGCGCAGGAGTAGACAGAGGATCATATACCCAACGTGGTATACATAATACTATGAGAACAGTGAAAGCTCGGAAACGATGGCGTCACTTTCTGTACGAAATCGGTAGAAAAACTCGCAAGTAAATTCTGTTCGGGGTCTCTCTGTTCATACCTAATTTTTTGCAACCGTTTGCTGCATACATTAACTGCTAACTTTATAACTGGCGAAAGCTGGTTGTCCTGAAATTAAACTTATAACTCACATTAAGAAACAAACATTTATTATTTCAATGTCAGCTAGAGTAGCCGTCAATTTCAAGTTATTCCGTGGGCTTAGAAGTGACAAACGAAGCACTGGTCGGAGAATCAATGCTGCATATAAATTACAAAATAGGAGCAAAAGCACTGAAAGCGTAGGCATTTGCACCGGAGAACTAGACGATGTGACGAAATATAAATTTTTTTTTATATAAGCTGGACACGAATAATTAAAAGTGGAATTAGAGTTGGCGTAGATCATCATGGCTACTTATATGTAGATATGTTTCCACAATCTAAAGCTGCCAGCAGTATCTTGTTAGCTTAGTTTGCTGTCAGTACATAACAATCTGTATTCATTCCACACATTTTGGTTGCAAATTATAACATTTTTTTCGGAGCGACTCTCAACGAATATGAAAAAGAGTTGATATCTGAAATTAAGTAGCCAGTGAATTGTTCGTGTTGACGCAGGTTCTTCAAAGCGCCGAGAGACTAGTGGAAGTGCTGGCTACAAAAGAACGAATCTTTGATCCCAAATGTTTTTGCATGGACTCTGACTATTACACAGATTTTCCGCCGAGAAATGTCGTACGCACAGTATCGTGCAGAAAGTTTGTTTCATTCGGGTGAGTATTAGATGTATTTCTTGTGAAACTTGACAAAGGCTTCCTGGAAGGCATGCGTTGAAAGCAGACTTGTAAAAGTTACAGAAATAAATGGTTACAACAACTTCCTTTAAAAGAAACGAAGCAATGACAGAAACTTAATAGACTACTTTTGCGTTACTTTCCTTCAAAGTTTATTGGCGTAACAATAGCGGAAGATTACTCAAACTACAAGCAATTTCTGTGGCTTGCATGGTAAAGAGAAGGCTGAAGGCTTTCGTGAAGGCTGGAGGGCTTACTGTCTTTTCAGTAATATAAAGTTATCCATTGTTAACTTCAAAAAAGAGTTGTTTTCTTTAGGAGCGAAGCTCCTTAGGCCGGCACCCCACCGTCGCCGTTGAAGCTCCCTGGCACGGTGCCAGCTGTGGCGTCTCCCCCTCACGCGGGAGGATAAATTACCTTTATTAGCGCTGGAACGCGGATGGCGTCTTCCCGATGCGCCAAGCGCGAAAATACGAACTTATGCGAAACGGACGCAGATTAGTCTCCCTCTCCCTCTACTCTCTCCTCAAACCGGCGAACGCGTGAAACCATCGCTTCACCCTGTCGTCCGCCCAGTGGCTGGTCCGTTGCCTGGGCAATGAAACGCCACTCGCGCCGACCGCCACGTGCGTCCCATTTCTATGGAGCTTCGCTCATCGGTTGTATTCGCACACGGAACAACTGCCAGTTTTTCAGTTGTCGCCGCTGATCCTTACACGTTTGTTCGTCAAGAGGTCAGCTGATACACTGTAATCTCTCTCAGTCCATACGCTGGAGAGTAGTATGATATTAAAGCGAAAGAAAACCTTGCACACAAGCTTGTAGTTGCGCAGTGCTTCGAAGCTAGTGTTCACGTCATCCATGAAGGGCCGCACTTCACTGTTGATGGCGTTTACCATCAACAGTGCAGCGCGACCTAAGAAGCCGCAGTTTACCCTTGGTACCTGTTCCCTGAAGTTTTCTACCATGTTGTCCGAGCTGATCTTGTAAGGATCTTCAGGGGCCAAGGTGTTCAGCTGTTGTTGTAGGTATCGGCTGACAGCTACTTGCCAAGTTCCTCTTTCCGTGACAATAGCGCGGAAAGGCCACTCCACCTTGTGGCTCTTGGCACCAAAGTCTTGGCCTTGAGTACGGGGCCCTTGTTGTTGTGGACTTCCTATCATTTCATTGCATCATTAGCTCCGTTTCTCCCCATTTTCCTCTTTCTATTTCCATCGCTTTCTCTCACTCTCTCCATTTTCTCTTTCTTTCCTTTTTTTTCGCTTTTTCAAGAGTATCAACGTGCCCGACTTCACCGAGAAGAGCTCGCATCTGCTGTACTCGGTAGTGGGGCTTTTCCAATTCCTGTGGCGTATGACCACGTGTGGTTTTCAGCGGACACAAAAGATTTAGAGCCGGCTCAAACAGCTCCGATGTTAAAAAACCGGTATGTCTGAGACGAAGTCGCGTTAATAGGTGTAACTTTGAGCGTCGGAAGGAGAGAATCGCATGATGCGTTACGGTATGTGAATGGTTCAACTAACTGGTGGTTTAAAGCCCCCCCACACATTAAAGAAGTGTTCAGCCATAATTTATTATCATCAGCCACAACGTCCTCAAAGTGTTCAGCTACTTAGGTCAGTGTATTTCCTTAGACTCCTAGCGGACACTTTTTAACTGGTATTGCAGCAAGCGTCCTATAAGAGTTTACAACGGCCAAGTTCTTGGGAGCCTATAAAGGGCACATGTCCACAAAAAAAAAAAAAGCCGGCGCACGTGCATGGCACTTTGACGCCACTCTCGAAGCAGCTCGACTTCAGCGGTTGTCGGCATTGCTAGTTCGTGATGGGGAGGCGACCGATGTCCACGCCCTTCGGATCTAGGGAAGCCGCGCCTCTTCGGCAGTGGTGAACTGGCGCGAGTGCCCGCGATCCACTGGGCATGGACGCCCCACCACTCGTCATCCCACCGTTGACTAGCGCTGGTGGTGGTGGTGGTAAACATTTATTAAACAGAGAGGTTGTAAGGGAAATCAGCCCCTAGAGGGTCAGCTCCCTTACAGTACAAGGTGGAGTCCCAAGTTAGGGACCCCATTGGTCGTAGGCCGCTGTCCTGGCACGCCGGACCATGGCTTGATGGACCGGAAGATCCTGGAAACCGAGCAGGGCTGCCTCCCAGTCCTCTCGGGTGGGGTTGGGGTGCCGGCAACTGCCGCCGCCGAAGCTGCGTCCTGTTGTGTGTGCACGAAAACAATACCAAAGGCCGAATGGCGGATGCGGAGTAGGAGAATCACTTAAAGGCGAACTAAAGTTTGCACATGCTTGAAAATGACATGCAAGGACAAAAGAGCCTGCAAGAGGAATTGGAAGCGTTGATTTATTGCTAGTGCATTTAATGCACTTGCGCTTTGCGGCTCCTCTCTTGATGACTGGTGACATTCGCGGTGACCTTGCGATGACGTTGTGACCTTGTGAGTGGTAACCCGGCTTCCGCCTCCTCGTGTCACAAAAGTGTAACACTCCGATACTTTTTTAGATGTGAAGCATCTTATGGCGAAGCTTAATCCGGTGGTGGTGGTGGTGATGGTGGTGGTGATGTGCCGCGTGCTCACCCTTACTGCGCATGCGCAAACCCTTTAAAAAATAAAAATAAAAACCTCCTCTCCCCCTCTCTCTCCTCTAGGCATCCCTCCCCGCGGCAACCACACCCTCACTGCGCATGCGCCTCCCCTCCTCTCTCCCCTCTTACACTCCCCCCCCTCTCTCCTCTAGGCATCCCTGCCCGCGGCGTCTACACTCCCACTGCGCATGCGCGTCCCCCCCCCTCTCTCCTCTCCTACGCTCCCCCCCTCTCTCCTCTACGCATCCCTGCCCACGGCGTTCACACTCCCCACTGCGCATGCGTGTCACCCCCTCTCTCTCCTCTCCTACGCTCCCCCCCCTCTCTCGCCTCCCGACGCCGACGCAGGCAGCGTCTGCTAGCGAGTTTCTTGGTTGAAAAAACCGACTGCTCGCGCTGCACAACCGTTCACTGGCCACCCCTGTATATATGGCAATGGATCTTCACCTCCAAGGTGGTGCCGGTGGGAGATTTCTCCTGTGCGTTGCTTGAACAATAAAAATTCGCAGCGTGCTCGTTAACTAAAAGCGGAGTGCGGGTCTCTGTGTCCAGTCGGAGTCTTCTGTCTCTCATTGCCCATTAGCAGCGATTGGCATGTTCCGGTAGGAAACACTGCTCCATCACTGCCTGCTTTTGCGCCTCCCCAGTGTTCTCTCCTGCGCAACGCTGCGATGAGCGCCAGCGTCAACGCCGCCGCCAGTGTAAGCGTTAGCGCCCGCTGCTTCACATCTACACATGGTTCCCTTTAGCGGGAGATGGTGTAATTTTTTGTTGTTTTGTTGCTTATGTTAGCTGTCGTGTTTTGGTTTGGGTATGTTAGGCCGTATACACAGTCATATATACGTGTCCTTCCGTTGCATAAATCCTTGGAAGCGAGCTGCCTTCGCCGTTCTTCCGGTCCCGTTCTCTTTCTTTTCGCGGTATGTAACTTTTGCAGTGGAGTACCCACTAGCCCGTACCGGAACCTTTCTTCTAAATAGCAGAGATTTTCACGCAAATGAGCATCCCTGCTAATGCACTCTAAGGTACCTGAGATTTTCACGCAACTGAAAATCCTGCTGGTAAATTCGACGTACTTCACAGTGGTCAATTGCGAATTGGTGGGGTAATCGCGAACGACTTTATTGTTCGCCGTATTAAAGAAATGCCGAGGCAAAGGGAGACGACGCTAGGCTGCTTCTCTCTAAGACTCCTGCAATATTTCTTAATTTTACTGACCCTTTCTTTTTGTATATTTAGTAGAAACTGTTCTCGCCCCCATGTCAAAGGCTGAGTAAGAGTAGAAGTGATGAGATGAAGGTTGTTTTCACATAAGTACAAGTTAGTAGCAATAGTCGACCTTATGACATGTTGTCCGTGCGGCACCGCGCAGTCTATGCATTATCCCTGTTTGCGTATGCCTGTACTGACTAGCGGCAAACATAATAAAATATTATACCACTAGGAAAGCTGATATGTGTTCGTGTCTCTTCCTTTCAGGAATTTTGCCGATGCTCTGGTAAAATTGTAAGTCAAGCAAATATATGTCCTCTTGCTTGCTAGAGTGCTAAAATAATTCGACAGCAAGGAAGCCTGGGAAATTCTGCACACGTCAAGAACGCTCCGGAAATTTTGCACGAAGTTTGGTGAATTATGGAGTACCGACTACCTCTTGTCTATGCCTTGTTCATTCCGCAAAGTGGTGCGCCTGAGTTTCAAATGAGCTCACGACTTCACTTCCTAACTTGGTTACTTGGGTAAAACATGGGCAGACAAATCTTTACGGCGATGCCGCGTGTATCGTTGCCTCGTCTGTGTCAACATGATAAGTATCAGTGTTGGGAGAAACTAGTGTTTCAAAAAACGTAGTTCGATTGAGCATACGTGATAAATATACATCTTGACAGCTAGGAGGTAGATTAGACTGACTTTTATTCAACGACACCAGTCCGCCTTGTAGCCGTCGCGACGTGTGTGTTAAGCAAAAAGGGACCAATACATCAAGAAGTAGAGAGAAATCACTTGAAATTTTAGTGAATCACAGTTACATCGTCGTGGTTGCAAAAAGTACCCTAATATTCGCAAGGAGAGAAAAAGAAGCATGAGAGAGTTGCTACGCATAAGCAGTGGTGCCACATGAAAAAACCTATTCCACTCCAGGATTTCCTACTTTCTGAATCAGTTTCAACAATTGCAGCATAACGGGAACGATATTTGTAATAAATGATTCGCTTTACTCAAAGCGTGTGCGAATATTGCATCAACTGGACGGAGCCATTCTTATGCATAAAAATGTTCTTTCTGAATGCGCGCCTAAAATTAATATTTAGTTTTTTTTAATTATAGCAAGCAGAAGATTTTATTCGAGTTAATCATGGATAATGGCATCACAGCACTTCTCCTCAGAAGATACAGGAAAGGTACTGTATGTATCAGAATACTGTTGTAGCTGAAAGCAACAAAGTAACTTTTACTAGGACGATTACTTGCAGGTAACTGCCAGTTTTGCGCTAAAATAAAAAAGTGTTTCACACGCCAACACCATGTACTTCATTGTTTTTACAGCTCTATGAAAACTCCCCCCCCCCCTA
Organism: Rhipicephalus appendiculatus; assembly: GCA_030522465.1. Classification (NCBI taxonomy): domain Eukaryota; kingdom Metazoa; phylum Arthropoda; class Arachnida; order Ixodida; family Ixodidae; genus Rhipicephalus; species Rhipicephalus appendiculatus. The sequence goes on along the minus strand of JALIZH010012639.1, from coordinate 11,956 downwards.
CATAATATTTTTATTTTTTGGAGTTATTTTTTTGCCATCCTTTGTATTTTTCTGGTTGTATTCTATTATAGGAGGTTCTTACGGCACATTTATCATATATACTCGCGCATATATATATATATATATATATATATATATATATATATATATATATATATATATATATATATATATATATGCCAATGCTTTCTTCACTAACTTTTAGCTGGTAGCATCCGCTTATCCTCGTATTCCTAAGTCCCTATTTAAGCTACGCGCTCGTATTTCAGGTATAATGAATAGCCACCTCGCCCTATCAGCCAGTTTGTCAACTCACATTCAAGTACCTCTGGAAGAGGTAAAGGTACACCAAGATCAGCCACGAAAACCATCTTTGGACACTTTGCGTTTCCGCATATATGTCCGCCTTCATGGAATCGCCACCCAGTGTTTTGTAGCGTTTCATTGGTCCGGCCGCGGACGACCTTCCCATTTGTCTTCACATTTCTTCATGGCGAGTTGGTGGCGAGTTCCTCTATTGACAAGCGCCTACACCACCTATGACAATTGCTCCAACGGCAATTTGAACATGGCGCAGCGGTCATGGCATCGAAGAGCGAGCTGAGTTTTCATTGTCTTGAGCTTTCCAATCAGCTTTCTCAGTGGATTACATTGCCTTTCATCGAATGTTAAAGCAGTTCAGACTTCCTCTAGGCCCTGCAGGATCCGAAACGCACTTTTTCTGCATGGTTAACTGTTACTGCTGGTTCGTTGGGAAGTGTGCTGCTCCCTTTCATCGGTCGCTAACAATACACAGTTGGTTTCACCCACGAAGTAGCCATTGGATTGTTTAATGAAGGTCGATCTTAGCTACAGCGAACAACAATAAATGGAATAGGCGGAATAGTCAGCCTCAATGCATTTTACATGAATATCTAGGCTCAGTGGACTACCCTACACTGCCAAAACGCACTACCCTACACTGCAAGAGTGCCAAAAACAAGGAATTAAATACATAACTATTAACGCGATAGCGTTAAAGAGCTCGTTTCGCAGAAATTTCCGGCGTCGGTGTCGGCGTCATTGGTTGTGAGCGAAAAATCATCATCTTGTCAGCGACCGAAAAATCGATAAAGATGCAAATAAAATAAATAATAAAAATTTCAGGATCCGGCCGTCTGCGTGGCAAGTGGGTGCTCTACCACACAGCCAGGCTTATGTTTGGAATTATATTGAAATAACTTCCTCTCCTTGGAAATACAGTGCAAATAACCATCCTGCTTTACAAACACACGCGTCCTGTATAGAGGCGTCACAATACAACACGTAATATCGCAGCAATATTGCGTGGTACAAGCGTACATTGCCATTGAGCGTCAGAACATGTGAATATCATAATGACATCGTGCTTCAAAGCCGTCCACCCTTTACAAAAGGCCCACAAGTTACTGCACGTATTCGCTTAAGACCACCTATGGGTGCATAGCAAGTTCGAAAACATTTAGAACTTGCTATGCACCCTGTTGTTGATGCCGATGACTTTCAATGCCAACTAGAAAATGTGTACTATGTGTCGTGATTGTAATTGATGTTTCTCTTGCGTTCCTATTTTTCTCATTGTTGTTACTATTTTTCTTTTTCGCTGTGACTTGCGATGTTCTTATGATTCTGTGATCACTGTACAACCCCTCCTGCATGGACCACACGGTGGTCTGCAGTGTTGCTAAATAAATAAATAAATTTCCCGCTCATCATTGCTCGTGGTTTAAAGCATGCTACCCATTACACAGTATGCACCAAATGATTGAAGTACGCACTAGGGACAGGATATCGCTATCGCGTTGAACTCTTAATGGCGAAGCTTAAGGGTCCCCCCAATTTTATTTTAAGAGCCACCACTCATTTCAATTTTACTTTATTTCATGATAAGTGATTCAATGTCCGATTCATGTCGCCTGATTGCCGTTTCCAAATATTTCAGAGAACACAACGCTTCCGTTTGGTCTTCCAAGTAAGGTCCATGTTCTTTATGCCGACGGTCATTGCATTGTGCTTAAGCTTCCCAAGAAAAAAGGTGACGGCATACTTTCTTCCGGGGCATTTTTGTTTCACTTATGCGATTATCTTGTTTGTTGTGCTCTTGAGAAAGTTATTAATTTTTAAATGTCGTGGCAGGACAGTTCAGCATATACAAGCATTCCAGCAGTAAAAGTTTCGCAAACATTTGAAATAATGTGGCACAGAGGGAATCAAAGCTTCTCAATCATTGTGTTGTTGAGAAGCCATGCAGTTACGTACCAACAGGTATGCTTAAAAGCTTTCTTATGTATTTAAATGACAAGTCAGAATATTGCGTGCAACAGTGTTTGACCCACTTACACTCATGACAGTGAATAGCACTATATATTTGAACCACATGTGAGGCTTTAACCTCACCTATTTCAACCCTAGGCGTCGCAAGCGATACAACTTTTAACAGCGACACTGTTGTAGCTGGCCGTAGTTTGTACAGTATGGTATGGTATGGAAAAACTTTATTTAGGTCCGTCGGGGCGTGAACTAGCACGTAGCGGGCCACTCCCACGTTGGGACAGATAGGCCTTGCCTCTCCGCCACGTCGTGGGCCCGTTGGACTGCCCATAGTTGATTTTTGAAATCCGGACTGCGTAGAGCAGCATCCCACTTTGACGATGTAACGTCCTCGTGAACCCGTAACGCAGGGCACCGCCAGAGCATGTGTTCGAAGCTCGCAAAGTCTGAGCAAAGCACGCAAGTGTCTGACGTCTGAATTTCTGGGTAGATCTTGTGCAAGAGTGCGGGACTGGGATATGCCCCGACCTGCAAGAGTCTGAGCGTCAACGCCTGAGGCCTGTTCAATTTACTGTGTGGCGGCGGATACTTTCGCCTCCTCAGATAAAAGTTGTCACCAGAAAACTCCTCGAGTGGGTATGATCCACAAGAATTGGGCAAGACCTATTACAGCCTCATTGCAGGTGGGAGTGTCAAACAAAAACGAACATGTGAGAGAGAGAGAGAAAGTGCGAGATAGAAAATACAGATAAAGAAAAAGAGAGAGAGCGCTGGAAAAGCGATAGGAAGAAAGTAGGAAAAATAGACAAGATTGGAGGGAATAAACGCAAAGATATAGAGAGACGGAGAAAAACGTAGAAAGAGAGAGAACAAGATAGAAACAGATAGACACGCAAAAGAGATAGAAAGAACAGAGAGGAAAACATAAAGCTTAAAAGAAGGGGAGAAATGGATGGATGTATGGTCAAACTTAAGAGTCCTGACAGACCCGTGTAGCGCGCAGTAGGTTTCTCCCACGTTTTGACGGGCTGAACGCCACATCGTAGGCTCTCTGTACGGCCCAAAGTTATCCCCTTTGTTGGGGCTTCTGGTGGCGGAGCACCACTCTTCTGGGTTGGCTTGACCATTGCCCAGTAACAAGGGGCATCGCCAGAGCATGTGCTCCAAATCAGCTACTTTCCCACAATGGGGGACACAACCTGCTAGTGCAAGTATCCTAATAATTTTTTTATCGAAATACGGCCAGATTTGAATACGAATCCGTCTGTAGTAGTCTAAGAGTCATTGCCTGACTCTGAGTAGTTTTCTGTGAGGAGGGGGGTAGACTGTCCTGCCTAGGTACAAGTGCTGTGTAATCTCATTGTATATATATGGTGGGCTGATCTCTATGGTCCAACGTCCTGGCTGGTGAGAACCTCCGTGGGCGCGGAACGTCAGATCTCGCACCTTGGAGTGCACCAGCTTATTGAGGTTGGTGGGGCCTGCTTCAGAAGTGGTCAAGTGAGCAGGGACCCACGTTAAGATCTAATTAGAAATATCTTTTAGGGGTGAAGCTCCTTAAGGTCGAGGCTTGTCAATCACTCCCTCGGTGCAGCCACGCTAGTGCGATGACGATGACGCTGCCATCACGGCACAGCACATCCAAGGAAATCATTATACGCCACGACGATGACGATGACGCTGCTGACGATCAATCATAAGCGCGTTCCAGACCACACATTATCTTTCTGCCATCCCGGCACAGCACATGGAATGTACCCACCATACGTCATAACGCTGACGATGACGCTGATGACGATGAAGAATAAGCGCGTTCAAGACCACACAGTCTCTTTCTGCCATGGATGAAAACGGTCGCGAACGCGCTCTCGCCCGCGAAAGGCAAAACGGCAACGCTGACAAGAAGGTGCTACTCCGCTGTTGAGGACGCGGGAAGCGGGGGCTCAACGGCAAAAACAAATCGTATATACTGCACACACGCGTTGCCACTCATTTACATGCGCGCGTGGGCAATGTAACGGGTGATTTACGGTAAGAACGATCCCCAGTGCTTCGCCCACTCGTCATGATTCACTTCGTGGATATGCCAGATCTTGGGGGCGAAGCTCCATAAGGTCGCGGCTTGTCCATCACTCCGCCGGTGTCACTCGGTGTAGCACACAGTGCGGTGTAGCCACGCTAGTGCGATGACGATGACGCTGCCGTCACGGCACAGCACATGCAAGGTGACCATAATAGAGTCGTAACCATTATACGCCATGACGATGATGATGACGCTGACAACGATGAACAATAAGCGCGTTCCAGAGCACATTCTCTTTTAGGGGCGAAGCTCCTCAAGGTCGAGGCCTTGTACATCACTCCCCCGGTGTAGCCACTCTAGTGCTCACCGCTACCGCTAGAGGCGCAGCTGTGCTCTCATTTGATTTGCATGGCGCCCACTAGATGGCACTGCGACGCTCGCTCCATTCTTCAGCGCGCTTGCTCCACTCTCGGCTCTCGGGGCGCTTCCTTTCTCCTTTGACGGTCGTCATTCAGTGCGCTTCGATACTACTACTACCTACTTCTGCTATGAACAACGAAGAAGGCAACGCGGCGGCGGAGTGGAGGGCTCGCAAAGCGGCTGCAGCGCGGGCTCTCAAGTTGTGCGAGAGAGAAGTAGGCGCCGGCGACGCAGACAGGCGGATCCAGATTTGCGGGATCGTCAAGCTGCAGCGGCACGGCAGCGCCGGCAAGCCGATCCAGAGGGGGCGCGGGCTCGCGTGACGACATGTTGCGTCTTTGCATGATCGAGTGGGCAATGTACGAGGAGTATCATGGTTACCCGAATTATCCCCCCGCAGCTTCGCCCACTCATCATCATTCACTTCGTGGATATGCTATGATTTTTTAACAAGAACACGGCGTGCCTCCTCGCAGATTTCGCCAACGTCGAAGGCATGGACGACTACCCAGGAGTCACTGAATACGTTCGCAGGCATCTCATCGAGGAGAGATGGCGATGGCCACCTGCTCGGCAGCGCTCGAGGCGGAACATTCGATGGATGCGGCATTGATGACCGAACCAGCTTGTTCGACCGATACCACTACGTAATTGTTGCTGTTCCCATGCCGAGCCCCGTCGACAATGCAGCTCCCCCTAGGGATGTCTGCTACCCTGCGGAGGATCGCCGCCGCTTGAAATAAAAAGGTTGCGAGATGAGATAATCTGCTTCCCTATGGAGAATCGCCGCCGCCCTGGCCCGTCTTCACATGTTTCGCAGCGGGTGCATATTGCGCTAAATGCGGGAAACAATCATTTGGTCACGTTGTCTTCTTGACAAACCCTGGTAATTATGCTCCACCATGGCCGGCGGGATAGCCATGTCCATCAGGGGTCGCCTCTCATTCTTCGTGCCCGCGAGCCTGATGACCTGCGCCCTCTCTTGGGTTTCTGCAATTTCCTCGAGCATATTGTGCATTCCCAGCTGGAGGAGTCTTTCCGTTTGCGTGTAGTTCGGGACACCCAGAGCACTATTGACGCCTCTCCCGATCACGGCGTTTAGTTTAACCCACTCAGCCCTCTGCCGGCCATGCATGGTCGCGACGTACGTAAAGAGGAACAGCAGAAACTCGGGGACGAGCCTCACTAGGTTGTCTTCTGCAAGACCACTGCGCCTGTTGGCGACCCTCCTGATAAGGCCGGCGTTGCCTTAAAATATTTCGTCAACTTAAAAGCTTTATTACTGAGAAGGACGTATAGATTTCATTGTAGATTTGTGCTGCAGACAGATAATTACCACTTTTCTGTTTCCTAAACCTTATGCCACCTTGCGGAATTCTACAGAACTCACTTGCTGATAAAGGAGATTTACAAGGGTCTATACGTTAAGTCCTTAGTGAATGCTGTCTATATTAAAAATTTTATAAGAACATTTCTTCTCCAATCCCCCCAATTTCGTACGCGTCATATGTTAAGCAACATTAATCATCATCATCATCATCATTTAAGGAGGTAATGAAGATGAAAGTCAGTCTGGGGTTTCACTCACGATACCCTCGAATAGGTCCCTTTTTAGGACCGAAGCTCCTTGGGCCCGCACGATGTCCGTTGTCGCCCTCGTCGTCGTATGTCCCCGTCGGAACAGCTGCGGGGGTGCTCCGAAATCCTCTCTCAGCAAGCGTATTGATCAAGCTCATGACGTCATCCGCAGAACCGTTCGTAGAGCGCACGCAGCGTGCATATCGACCACGCACAGGTGTTGCGCTGCGGCGGCGCCGCTCCGAAACCCCTCTCCGAGCAAGCGCACGATGTCATTCGCAGAACCGTTCGCAAAGCGCACGCAGCACGCATACCGATCGACCGCAGGTGTTGCGCCGGCGCCGCGCCGCTCGCACCTAGAGCGCGCATACAAGCCGTGTACAGCGCGCTGCATTGCTTGCAAGCCTCTCGTACATAGACGGTGCAGCGCTAGCGCATCGATCAATGGCGCTACACTTGGTAAAATAAAATGACGTAGACTGGCTTGCAAGGACTTTCGCTCCATCATTAGCATTCGCTTCGTGGATCTGCAGTAATTTTACAGCGAAAGCTGTATATGGCTAGGAGAAACGAAAAACCATTCGGCATCTGTGTCACGAGCGGTCTCCATTGGCTGTGCTATCGGTTACGTCGTTCTGAGCGTCGTACCAAAGCTCGCGCGCCATTGGCGCGCGAGCTTGGGTACGACGCTTGCAAGGTCAAACGTTTGCAGCCACGGCGCGCCCTCTGGCGCGCCAAAGAAACGGCGTTGCGGGCAGAACAGCGTCGACGTGATTGCGGGAGCGCGTGCGCCGGGGCGAACGCCCGCTTTGGGCGAGAGTTTCTCCAGCGGCACTTTGGCTTCGGCTGCGACGTCTGTGACCGCCTGTGGTTCGACCACAACCTGGCAACGATAATTGTGGAAGGCTTCAGTGCAGCATCGGGTTGAACCCACTGCTAAACACCGGGGCCGCACATTTCAGCTTCGCTGGTTAACCATCTGTACGGAGTGCTTGGGCGGTGATTTTTTAAGTGGCAACTTCTGCAAAAGTTTATAATTAGGGGCTAGTGGGGGGTATTTCATGTTACCGGTATTAAAAATGCAGAAACGCAAAAATTTTGAGTTTAGGTGGTGATTCTGTGAAATCGTGCACCTTAACTCTGTGTTCTTGTTGGTGCAGGTCCACCAATGTGCTCACTCTGGGGTCCCGACAACGCCAGTGGCAGAGACGAGAGCGTCTGCTTCAATACCTTCTACAGAGAGTGCCCGGGCGGATGGATTGATTCATATCTAACAAACAGAGACCGCTGTGAACAGCACGACAAGCTAGCCGAAGGACATGGCAAAAAACGGAGAAATAAATAAAGAGCAAGCAGTTATAAATGCTGAGCCTCGCATGGCGCAGAACTAACCTTAGTAATGTATTCAGCTATTTTAATCAAAACTCTTCTGTTCAGTGATTACTGAGGGCACATTTGGGGTCATTTGAGAACACCCACCAAAAGTCATAAGAATGTAGCACCACACCACGGTGGAGCGCCAGGGGATCAGGACCGGTAAGGTTATGGTAACGTCGACAGGCTAATTTTAAGGGGAAAACCTTATGTGGGTATGTAGGCACGCTTCCCCCCCCCCCTATGAGACGTGCGTGCGAGACTTTGCAGCTAGGCCTTTACGAGACCCGCACAAGAAGCACTCGACACGTATGCGAGCAAAAAAATTACACCATCTCCCGCTAAAGGGAACCATGTGTAGATGTGAAGCAGCGGGCGCTATCGCAGCGTTGCGCAGGAGAGAAAACTGGGGAGGCGCAAAGCACGCAGTGATGGAGCGGTGTTTCCTACTGCAACATGCCAATCGCTGCTAATGGGCAATGAGAGACAGAAGACTCCGACTGGACACAGAGACGCGCAGTCCGCTTTTAGTTAAAGCCCACGCTGCCAAATTTTTATTGTTCAACAACGCAAAGGAGAAATCTCCCACCGGCACCACCTTGCAGGTCAAGATCTAGTGCCATATATACGGGGTGGCCAGTGAACGGTTGTGCAGCGCGAGCAGTCGGTTTTTTCAACCAAGAAACTCGCTAGCAGACGCTGCCTGCGTCGGTGTCGCGAGGCGAGAGAGGGGGGGGAGCGTAGGAGAGGAGAGAGAGGGGGGGGGGGACGCGCATGCGCAGTGGGAGTGTCGACGCCGCGGGCAAAGATGCCTAGAGGATAGAGCGGGGAGCGTAGGAGGGGAGAGAGGAGGGAAGGCGCATGTGCAGTGAGGTTGTGGTTGCCGCCGGGAGGGATGCCTAGAGGAAAGGGGGGAGAGGAGTTTCTTTTATTTTTATTTTCTTGAAAGGGTTTGCGCATGCGCAGTAGGGGGGGTCACGCGGCACACCACCACCACCGGATTAAGCTTCGCCATAAGATGCTTCACATCTAATATCTACATAGCGTACAAAACCTGTATGCCTGTGATCAGTTGCTCCTTCCATGGCGTGGCCCCAATGTAACAGCAGGTGCCTCTGTCTAGAAATATGGGAGCATGCGTTCTCCGCAGGTGCGTTGCGCGGACGCAGGAGGGGCGCGTCATCGGCGGTATAATCAAATGAGCCGTGAAACACCTCCCCGCCCAATCCGCATTCCACTGTGAATAGTGCGTACTTCCAGGAAAAAAAAGAGCGAACAGGGTCTCTTACGCAATCACCCAAAAGGACTAGAAGCCGAAAGTCCTGTTCCTTTTTCTTTGTCATCGAATTCGATGTATTTAACTTCTCCCTCCCGCCTCTGAAAGGTTTCTGAACCTAACGTGGTTGTGTACTGCATCCAGAATCGGACGCATAACACGCTTTCTGTACCTCACATTGTTTTCGACAGCTTCCGTGAACCGACAGCCTCCACCTTTGCGACGATGTCTTGCGGTGACGTCACCATATGACATCATATTGTGGCGTCATGTGACTTCCGGTAGGCTGGCTGCACACAGACATTCATTTGAGTACCAAGAGAGTTCTTGCGGAGTTTTATTGCGCACCTCTTTTTGCATCATTCGTGTTGACGCTGATATCGGTCTCGCAATGTATCGTCAGGTATCGCCAAATCTCAATGACGCCGACGGTGAATTTTTCGCATTTGATCAGGCATGTAGAGTTCTGGTCTTGAAAACTATTCCTTACTAAAATACTTGAACTGCCAGTGGCGAACGCAACCAGAACAGCCTTGAGAGCAGCCCAACAACAGAGCGAGGGAGGCGACGAACAAGAGCCGCCGTCGGGCTCCAATTGTAGTATTGTGCCCATCCAGCAAACATATCTCTGTGAGGTCGACAACACTCGCAGAATGGTTTGAACGCCGCAGGATGCCCGCACAGCCACTTAACGCTCCATATGAATGACAACGCTGTGAGGTGCTGTCAACTTAGATATCCACCTCCACTTATTTTAAAACCATATTGATTTATGTCCTACGGTACATTCGCCACTAAACGGTGGTCAGAGCTCCCTGTGTACACTAGAGAATGGACCAACATAAACACTTCCTAGTTTGAAAGCTTGGTGTCCGGCATTTTTTCAACACTTGCTTAGTGAACATACAATCCTTAATATGTGGCATTAAAAATTTGAAAGGCGTGCTTTCTTTTGGACGACACTTGAAGAGCAACCTCCAATATCCAGTGAGTCCATGTTTCCACATCCTAAGTTTTCAGCACTAAGCAAAGTCGACGATTGGGCCAGTTGGTGATTCATGATCTTCCATGCAGCATACCTACCAGCACTAAGAAGGTACGCATGTCACCATGTTCATCTCTAAGGTTCGTTATAATAGTTATTCCGTACCTAATATCGCTCAAATTCCGCGAAAAAAAACATTACAGTACGTGTTACTGTTGTCGAGAATTTGTTCCAGTTTTTCTCGTGTGTTTGCTTTTAACCTATGCAAGCAATAGAAAATTAACGCTTCTTTGTTTTGCTGTATTGTATCAGCATCCCTACAAACAGTGCCTAATGCAGTTCGAAAGCACACTGACATTTATTACTGTTTTGTAAAACTTCATGTTTCAGCCCATTTGTTCCTTGGTTCATTTTATTGCTACGAGGCAGTGTGGCAGAGGCCACCGTTAAAGAAGCTTCTGGAAACGCAAAGAAAAAAATTACACCATCTCCCACTAACGGGAACCATGTGGGGATGCGAAGCAGCGCTGGTGTTCACTTGTGTTTCCATTTGTTGTTTTTATTTGTATGTTTCCGTGTATGTTTGATTTGTGTGTGGAGTTGTGTATCAGCGGTGCTGCTTACGCTGCTTGCGCTGCTGTCACAGCTTACGTTACCGATGCCGCTACAACTGGCGCCAACGTTGACATCCATAGCGCCGTTGCGAAGGAGAGTGCAACGGAGCGAGCACGTGTCGCATTATATACGAGCGCACATCGCATTATATACGAGCGCGCACCGCATTATATACAAGCGCATACCGCATTATATAGTACGAGCGCACAGCTGCGCTGGCGAGAGAGAAACGGGAGAGGAGAAACGAAGTGAAGGCAGCGCTCACGCCACATCCTCCACCCCACCTCCTCCCACCTCCTCGCGCTCACGCGAGGAGAGGGGGAGAGTTGGCGCATGCGCAGTAAGGGCGGTCAGGCCGCGCAGCACCGGATTGAACTCCGCTCTAAGCGGCTTAGCATCTAAAAGAGAAGAGGACGTGACGCGTGAGATACTGTCAGCCATACTGCGGCTAAATCAGGGTTTTAAACATTGTAATATGACACGCCACTTTCTCTCCTGGTCACCCACAATCCCCATGGCAGTTCGTTGGAGGTGCAGGGTTTAAGAATCTGCAGTTACCATAGGAAGACTGACACTCGAGCGCCATGTCCGATTGCGAGTTTTCTCGGTGTTGCAAGGTGCAACTTTTTACGGCGCGCTTATGCACAATGCCTATGGTGACAGTATGTACGCAATAGACATGTTGACGTTTCATATTTCCACTTCCCAGATTTCCCAGTCATTACGCCTCTGAGCCAGTCTGGCGTAGTACGTAGGCCTCACAATTTGAGAAGCAAACAGGCACGTTGAGCTGCCAAACAGCTTCTCATTCGAATGGAGCGATTTTTCTTCGTCAATTTGTAAACATCCACATTATCTAATAAGGCGAACTATGTTGTCAAGTTAGTTGAACACATTGAATCAGCAAACAGCGCAGTAAAAACGAACGCGAAGCAGAGGATCGTGTCATAGAGATTCATGAATAGTAAATATTCTAGGAAACTCAATGTATCATGTTGTTGCTGTTGTTTCCTGGAAGGCTGGCACAACCGCCCACGGGGGATCGGCCACGAAACGTGCGGTAGTAGAATTGGTGAAAAAATAAAAAAATAAAAAGAGAGAAAGAAAAAAGAAGAAGAAAAGGGGGGGCGCATATGCGACAAAGATAATCTGTAGGGAAGGAAAAATATTTGTGGTAGTCTTGGAGTCGTGTGGCCTGTTGTTTTTTCTCTGCTTCGTCTTTGTTGTTACCGCGCTGTTTTCTTATTCAAACTGTATTCTACTTATTTCAATGAAATTCAAATTTCTCTTTTTCAATACAGTTTACGCCTAACTAATTAATTTGTCCCACATCATTACCGATGAACATGTACAATTCATTGTGAGCCATTTGAAGAAGATAACAGCGACAAAAACA